>OX438763.1:4033332-4066477 GCA_949316455.1 Acleris holmiana | reverse complement strand
ATGTATATATGCGCGTACGCACGTCACAGCACGACGCAAGTGCGATCCATCGTAATAATAGAACGTATTAAATCACCGCAAAACGCATCTGGCCCAGCGCCAGCCACAGTAACACACAAGCAATTTAAGTAGAGCATTCGAATACTTCATTAATTATTGAACACTTTATCCTGTATACATATTTACATTAATTTTAATCAACGAAAAGGCGCCCCACTATACAGGCCAGCTGACAACTTAATCAATTCCACATTAATAATCAAGAATAATTAAAATATGCGACGTTACCAGCACATCTTTTGTAAGAAGGTGGCTCTTAATTACATATTAACGTACACTGGTACACTGGTGGTATACCATTCTTCAAAGGCTCATGTGAAAAACGGCATAACATTGTTTTACTACGAGCTAAGTCGACTTATCCGTTTTCACTAGGGCCACAACCACAACATTTACACAATCGTGCAACGTAAAACGATATGTTCGCGTGTCTTTGTGGATTAAAAACACTACTAAACACTTACCTATTGTGCAATGCGGTCTTTGGCAGTAGGAGTAAAGCAACTCCAAAATCATAACGGAATTAAAGCAGACGCCACGTTGAGTGAGATTGAATGTCAAATGCAATGCGATTGTCAGCTATGTATTTGTATAGTCGACCAAGAAACTCTTTTACCACTTTTCGACTCTATTTGTATCACCTTAAGGTCCAAAAGTGGTATAGGACAAAAGCGACTGGCCACAGTCCTATACTCAATAAACTACAAATCAGTTGTCAATTAGTCAGATCCTAGTGTAATGTCTAATGATCCGAAGCCAACCCATGAATTTATTAATGTTCAGCGCATTTTTTTTAGTAAATTTACGTTCATTCGCTTTCGCTTCGCTTTATTATTATTTTTTAAGATGGCGCCGAGCGTCCAGTGGCGCCCTCATTACTTTTATCGTGTTTTCTAATAAACTAAAGTATTATCTTAAAATCTAAGAGTGCTTTACTGTTGTACAAATGAATACGAAATATATAGCATACATGACACAGTTTAAAAACCTTTAACCTTCGTGTAGTCAACTTAACGGAAAAGGTAGCCACTTTTATCCGTTAAGTTACTCACTCATAGTTCAATTGTTGTTAAGTTATGTCATAGTCTCTATAAATTGTGTATTAATTTGTACAATAGTAAAGCGCGCTTTGATTTCAAGATAATACTTTAGTTTATTACAAAACACAATAAAAGTAATGAGGGACTGGACGCCCTGCGCACAAAATCCGAGTCCAAGCAGTTGTAAGAAACACGCCATAAAAATAAAAGTGAACCCCATAAAAAGCTTATTATAAGAGTCAAACACGGTCACAAACTATCGTAGACACTAATAGTTATCATCTTCATGAAAAAAAGTGATTACACTTAGATTTATGGCACTCATTACATTAAGAAATCTAATTTACACCTATTTTATTGGTCCCAATAGCAACCGCATTATTACTATGGATCCACAAAAATATGTCCACCAACATCTTTTGGCTATAAATAGAAAAACAGATTTAAAAATAATAACTTCGTCATCGTTTTAGCAATTTTTCCGTAAGCGGATTTGTTTAATTACTCATGAAAGGCTCCGATCCATCATCCGCCAAGGCTTAGTGGATTTTCGCCGAAAGCCCCTTTGTATTTAAATTTGGTCATCATTACTAAGAATCCAACTTCTAATTTTAATCAGGTTAAAAATTAGAAAATCTACGCTTAAGTTACAAGAAAGACTTGTTGTCTAGAAGTAGACGTCTTTCAGCTGATAACGGTGATGATGATTGTAACGAAAAAAATCCTTAACAAAGTAAGTCATTGCAAATTGTTTGATATATGTATTGCATTTAACATTGGTGGCTCTCCGCCTATGTAGTAGCTGATATATTGTTTAAGTTTTATATCTTACTAGCGGCCCGGCAGCGGCTTCGCCCCGCTATAAATTTCTGATATTTTTCCGGGGGATTTTTCAACTACTTTCGCACCTTTTAAACCTTCCCTGGACTATGACAAACATTTTAAAACCAAAATCAGCCAAATCGGCCCAGCCATTCTCGAGTTTTAGCGAGACAAACGAACAGTAATTGATTTATATATATATATATATTTCTTAGTTTAGTTTATATTGTGCCGTTTTTGTAATATTATTATTTTATGGAATCTTTTTCCGGAATAAAATTATTTCATTTCATTAACAAAAATAAAAAATACTTAGCCAAGCTATTTTAACCGTGAGCATTAAAGTGTTAAGTTAAACACTAGCCGATGATAAAACGAGGTTATCTACAGCCGCAGTCTCGGCCGAGACGCCGTGACCGACACGCGTAAGATTTTGTTGAAAACACTCAATTATTTCGTAATTGTATACTTTAGTGTTTTGCGTCAGCAAAAAAGTATTAATAGAGAATCGTTTCGCAAGTATCGATCGGACTGGAGAATTACTATATAAATTTACTGCTGTTTTTCTTAAGCTTGCATGTTTACATTGAAGCATTCTATTCGCAACTGCACGTCCGTCCTTTAAATTGTCGTTCACTCCTATTTCGAGAGTAAGAAGCATGCCAAACTTAACTACGAACTTCAATCAATCAATCATTTATTTTACATAAACCATGGTATATAATATGTAGATACATGTCTTAGGTTAATAATTAAGTATCACATGTTTTCCGCCGGGGCAGCACGTAAAATTTTACAAAAGAGTTCAAAATGTATGTTATATAAATGTAGAATTTATGTCATAAACAAATTTTACTAATTTAATTTCAAATAAAATTAAAAACATAAAATATTTAACAACATGTCAATCTAAGTCCAAATAATATAGGATAGCTTCGAAGACACATCTATGTACACAACATTTTAAAAAGAAATCCCGTTTTTGTCTCCGACGTTTATAAACTCGTCCACCGAATAAAAGCATTTTTGTATCAGCCAGTTTTTGAGATCTCGTTTGAATTTATGTGCTCTAACCTAGCATGTTTAGGTCTGCACAAGAATATCTGTACAAGTTTTGAAGTAGTCCGGATGACATTTCACGAACAGTAATTATTTATACAAATACAATACGTGGATGGAGCAGTTAGTAATCGCAATTCCTTAAATAACGGACGACATGAACTCATACATTTACGTTGCATATGGCTCTGATGCACTGTTTTTGCGATATTAAAACTCGTTTCCCATAATGCGAATTTCCCCATACAAGAATATCATATCTGAGCACGGCTATGTGCGTGATACGCCTGTATTGCAACATCTTTAGTGCTAGTTCTTACAAGCCGCCATAACGCGTAAGCAATAGTAGATTGTTCAACAAGGGACTAAAACAAGCCATAATGACACGAGATGTTTAGCCACGCGAGCGAGCTTGCGAGCGAGGGTGGCTGTAGTTCGAGTGTCTCGCGTTAAACACTCTACTTTTCACTTTGAATGCGAGGAAAAAAACGACGTTCAAAACAATATTGTTTTTTAATACAGGTTATGAACATCTATTGAAAATACAATTAGGAAAAAATGTTCCGCGGTTTTTTTGTAAAGTGATGTTTTAAATGCTTGCATATTTAGCCAACAGATTCAAACTTGGAAACCATTTTAAAAGTAATTGGACCACGCAGAATAAAAGAGTTCGGCCTTAATATGATTAAATAGATTCATATTCGTAATAATTAATCGTGTTTAACGAAATTAAATCCTTTTTTTTATATATTTGCACAGTCGTTATTTTGAGGTTATTTCGACACCCAAAAATATGGTCCATACACAATCACTGAAATTGGCGATAATCCTCCATTCACAAACACCGTGATTGGTTGTTTAGGGGTTTCCAAAGTAAATTAAAAACAAAAACTTTAATCCCTAGAGACGAAATATAATAATAATTAATAAGGAGCTTTAGTCCCGATTCGCAGAGATTTAAGTAGCATTTTAAGAGCATGAGAAGTGAAAAATAACTTATCTTACGGCACACATCGTTTACGTAGATCAATTCTTTGACAGGTATTTCAGCCGCGTTTAATATTTTTTACGGTTTATTAGGAATTCCTATATAATTGCTTCATCAACGCAACATTATGAATCGATGTTTAGAGCTTTAATTAAACTATCGACATCGTGGATAAGGTTAAGGATTTTTCATCCCTAAAGTTTCAGTCGAAGTTGCGAGAGCACTCCAAAATTAATGTAAAATACAGTTTTTTTTTTATTATTGTAATTGACGGACAAACAGGCAGACGGCCCACTTGATAGGAAGTGGTCACCGACGCATATGGATATTTGCAACGTCGGAAGCGTCAATGCGTTGCCGGTCTCGAAGAAATTTAATGACTCCCTTTTTTAAAAACCCTACTTGACATGGATTGAACTTGATAATAAGAACTTCGATCATTTGTGATTTGACATCGGCTTTAGTTGACGTACTTACGTCTTGTCAGGTTCGTATGAAATTCAGAAGCTTAAAACAATATTATTGTAAAAAGTAACAACCTGTTTTTTAAACTAATTGCTTTCCGTTTTTTCGTTTCGTTATAAAAAAAAACCAAATTCAATTCCAAAAACTCAACGTAAACGTAATAGTGAAATACCTATGACAACATAATTATAAATATTGAAGTCTAAATTTTACTCTGATTTGAGTGCCTTTTAGTCTATTATTTATTGAATTTATTTAACTTTCACGAACTCAGTACCTACCTAATTGTAATATTTGAGATCAAAAGCATCATTCAACGTCGAAGTTCAAACTAAGTTTAAAACATGAAACAGCTAACTAAGTAGCGCCATGTAACGCAACTAACTTTAAACTTTAGCAACGCGTAACATTTCTGAAGTTAAAATAACCAATTACTTATGCATGATCGTTTCCAATTTACATACGCCTCCGCCATTTTGAGACTTGAAACAAACATATCAATGTTTAATAACTCGTTTACTTTAACAGGGTTTTTCGATCATATTTTATCTTTAAAAGATGAGAATTCATTTTTTTCTCTTCAAAGAGGTTCATAAACAGCAAAAAAGAATATCACAGGGAAAATGTGAAAAAAGACGTGAGCTATTCGGTACCCAATTTGTGAATAGGTTACCTACCTATTAGAATGTAATTATGGCTGTGATAGGTAGGTACCTATCTGAAGCCGTTCTCTGCGAACCCTATGTCCCTAACAGAATAGAATTATCACAATACTATGTATTTATATCTGGTCAGTGTAAACTCTAGCTCCTCTTCATGAAAGTTAAGTCGACGATATCCTGTTGGGTACTGCTCGGCTATGAAATATAAATAGATACTTTGCAAAATTCTCCAATCATGTAATCAGCACTATTATCGGTCTACCGCAACAAAGTTCACACAAAGGTGTTTATGCGCAGCCTTATGTAAAACCTATTACCCTAGGTCAAGATATATACATAAAACGCCCTGATAACCACGTCGCATGCATGCGCACATAATTTGAAAACACTGACATCTATCGACAGTAACAAACATTTCAATTAAATCTTCAACGATCGTTTCTCGATACGCGCAGATTCAAGTTGGCAAAGCTGAACATAGATGTCACTACCGTCCGTGATTTCTCGTTGCTTACTATTATGTATGTCATTTATGTCAACACATTGGAAATAATCAACGTATCGTACCTATCCCGTCAAAGTGCACTTAGATATTAATGAAATGAAGCATTATAAATCTCTGTTAAAACTTTGAACACGTTTGCGAAATATAACGTGCTATGCCCATATCAAGACTAAAGTTCCTTCTTTTTTGATGATGCTTAACACCATCGATAATCATATGAACAATTTCTTTGTTGCTCTTACTATTTTCCATCACAAAAGTTGTTTCTGCATTTGCAAGACTATTGATTCCATCGCAGTTTATACAATTCCCGCAACCGCTTCATTAGGCTTCTGTTTATTCATCCTTGGCAAATTCAAAGTGCGAGCGAGAATCTCTAAAAGAGTATGATTCAGATTCAGACTAATCCAGCCTTTGTTGTTGTAAATCCATCTCAGTCTTGATTAATTTGATACAGAATTATATGAGAGCTTGTTTTCTTTACAGCGGGGAAAACAATTATTGGATTCTGCGTGGTCGTAAAGGAAAACTCTTGGCTTTGAAACGGTTCCAACGAATCGACTCACGCATCGGACGCTGAATGCCGATCCAAATGCTTCATGAAGGCATGGTCAGGTTATAAATAGATGTACTAAAATTCAGCTGAAATTTTAATCCAATGCAAGCTTGAGATTCTTGGTTACCAGTGAGAGGCTGATTGATAGCCCTGTGTAGTGATACTGTTTGACTACGTAATGACTTCGGTTTAGGTTTAATTAGAGATGGGCAGCGGGTTACGGTCCAATATACCTATCCACCGAGTATATACCGGGTAAGTACACTATGTACCAAATTTTTGCGTAAATACCTAAGAGATAAGAAGCCACTTTTGGGTAGACTAATGTTAGGAATTTGGGACTTTGTTTTAAGGATCCGGCCGTTTGTGCTGTCTACAGAAAAAAAAATCTAGACGTTTAACATGTTTTTTTTTACCGCCCATTACCTATTTGAAGTGAAAAACATTCGTCGATCTGATTGTATGGCAACGTGGAGCCTCAGATATCAATTTTTAAAGCAATCGGCCCAGTAAATAAAAAGTAAAAATGAGGGCAATTTTTTATTTTTGATAAAGGGGTTGTATTTGAAGGTCACACTGAGCCTCAGGTATCAATTTTCAAAGCAATCGGCCTAGTAAATAAAAAGTTCTAAGTGGCGGCTACATTTTGAATTTTATAACGTCGTTGTTTTTAAAGACCACACTGAGCCTCAGTTTTCAAAGCAAACGGCCCTATTAATTTTGATTACGGGGCTGTTTTTGAAGACCACGCAAGATACAACACAGATACCAATACGTCATCAATTTTCAAAGCCGTCGGCCATATAAAAATTGTTCAAAGTGGCGGGCATTTTTTGAATTTTAATAACGGGTTTCGTATAAGTTAACACGGAGCCTCTGATATCAATTTTCAAATAAATCTGCTCAAAAAGTAACTAAAAAGTGCAGATTCAAAATTGCGGTTTCGGTAAAAAACGAATTTCATCAGTTTCATCTTCATCGCATACCATCCAAAGAAACAAATACCAAAAAGGGGTTTAATTAAAGAGGCAGTTTTTTACTTGACTCTGAAATATAAAGGTGAGTAGATGTAATTAAATTATGATACTTTACAGTAGGTATGTTCAGTATTCTCAGCGTTAGCGATATCACCTACAAAGGAACATTTGAAAAAAAAAGTAGGTAGGTCTTTTATTAATTTTTTGTTCACAACAGCATACATCAGCTAGTCCGAATAAATGCTAATAAATAGGTAGGATACAATACAACGAGACGTGTGCTGTGCGTAAGTTAGATTAACGTACTATATAATGGGTTGTTTATTTGCCCTCACATCGCAATGAGGGGCTAAGTAACGTTAATTAATATTTATCCTCAATTTGTCAAAATTTGTCTCTCAATTTGTATTCGAATGACGAGTCATAGCGATAGAGTATCCGACCATACAGGAGCGGGGGCGCGGGAAGGTGAAATAGGCTAGCTAAATACCATGTCGTTAAAGAAAGAGTTAGTTAAAGGGACAAGCTGTTGCAAAAGTAAGGCAAATAGGGTAAGCACTTAGGGCTGGCTACTATTTTAAAAATAAAAGCGTTACCCCTTCGAAAGTGCTAGTCAAATGTAAGGGATACCAGTTGAATTGGGAAGCAACTCTACGGGGTACACAACCCAAGAGGAACGCCACGCCGTTCAAAGGCTTAAACTTGCTGGATAAAACTTCACCTTCGAGATCGACGCAGCAGTGTGTTGAGAGAATCAACTCCCTGGACTCTATAAAGCGAGCAAATTTCAGGTTTAGAACTTGAGTTCATACCTAGTAGCTCAAGGCGATCAGAAGTTGGTAGTGTCGGTACGGTTAAACCATGGTGCAATCCCTATCTTAATGCATTGTAATTACTGTGATTAGTATATTTTAATCAGCGTAAGCGCATAAAAACAAATATGATACAACCGGGACAGGATGCTGTGATAATTTGATCCGATGCACAATTTGATATAACAATTATAATTGCAATATGATAACATAATGCTGGTGGCGGTACCTAGTAGGAAAATCATCTTAGTATATTATTATATAATAATATGCAGTGTTTGTTTGTTTGATCAATTATAATCTAATCTGTATTATGTGGTCCTTGTAAGTGCAGAACTCTCAGAACTGATCATTAAGGAGCGTTCTCACTAAGAGCGTTCGCGTGTTATTCGATTGGTGTGGACGTGAGCCGAGCGTTACTGCGGTCCACACCACTTAAATATTCGATGCCAAATGCTCATTACACGCGAATGCTCTCAGTGAGGACGCTCCTTTTTGCTTAAAACGGAGACAACCTTTTTTTTATTTATCGAATTTCTCTGTATCGATTGTATCTTTTCATCGAACCTCATTTCATAAAACGGAATTTTCTGCAGAAACCATTGTTTTCAGGATATCCTTAACATTATTTAAGTAGATAAAAAATACACATTCGGCGAGAAATGCCTTTCGATAAAATGAAAATTGTGCGTAATGATACGTTCGATGAAAGGTGCTTCGATAAAATAATACGTACTCGTTAAAACCCATTGGGAAATAATAAAATGGATGCCGCCATATCGTCTACTGACGTTGAATCCATAAAGTTAAGGTAGTGTCCAGTTAGGCATGTTTATAGAGTTACCTACCCCCCACTACATAGGTACAATATAAAAAATAGTTTTGCTGTGCTTTTATGAACAAGGGATTAATAATAAAAACTCAGCAAATCATTTTTTATAAAGTACCAATTTGTCCGTTTTTGTCAAATTGAAATGTCATTAAGAGTGGTGTTTATCATTTATCAAAACACCTTTCATCGAACGCAATTTTCTGCTGATACCATAATACACTCGGCGTCAAAAATATCGCCCCTCAGCGAAAATCAGATTCGAGCTAATCTAGACCTTAGCGAAATTATGTTACATAATTAATATTAGTATCAATTAAAAGCACGTTTAATGTGTTTTAAATTAATAATGTTTAATTTAAACAAAACGTAATGGCTTGTGAATCAGAGCGTTTCGAAAAAAAAGTGCACAAATACTCGTTTGAAGGGTCGCGAGTTGTGCCCTTTTCCAGGGGTATAAAATGCCTGTACAAGGTCAAATGTCAATCATTCACTATCCAGACGTCGAAGAGAACACATCTAAGGAACTCAAGCAAGAAAACAACCCTCGAACATGGAGACCACCGCTGCTGAATCAGCTCAAGTGGTTGCACTACTGCAAGCAGGAGTTCGGCAGTGTGATGTCGCTTGGCAACTCAATTTAAGCCGTCATGCTGTCCGCCGAGTATTTCAGCGGTTTCAGGAGACTGGGGGCTACATCAGAAGACGTGGGGCTGGTCGGCGACGCTGCACATCCGAAAGAGATGATCGCTTCATCGTGACATCATCTCTACGCAATCGCTTCGCTAGTGCTGTTGAGGTGCAACAACGCCTCAGAGAAGCTCGGACAAGATCAGTTAGCATCTCTACGGTTAAAAGAAGACTGCGGGAGAAGGATATCGTGGCTCACAGGGCTGCTACAGGCCCAATGTTGACCGCACAGCATCGCAGAGATCGCTTGCAATTTGCCCGCGACCACGTCGATTGGACGTTGGAGCAATGGAGGCAGGTTCTCTTTACCGATGAGACGAGAGTCTGTCTTTATTGCAACGACAGGCGGGCCGGAGTCTATAGAAGGTCGGGCGAACGATTTGCTCAAGCCTGTATTGGAGAGACAGTGGGCTACGGAGGTGGCTCTTGCATGTTCTGGGGGGGCATGTCTATAGACGGCAAAACCGACCTTGTCTGCGTCTCCAGGACTGGAGGCACTCGCGGCCAAGGGTCCCTGAATGCTCGCCGATACATTGCCGAGATCCTGGAAGAGCATGTGATGCCATATGCGGGTTACGTCGGCTCTGGGTTCACATTAATGCACGACAACGCTCGCTCCCACACTGCATTAATTGTTCGGGATTATCTGGAGGAGGTCGGGATTCCCGTTTTGCCGTGGCCAGCCAGGAGTCCTGACTTAAACCCGATTGAACACCTTTGGGACGAGCTGAAGCGACGGGTTCGGTCACGAGATGCCGCCCCTACCACCCTGCAAGATCTTCAGGACGCAGTCATCGAAGAATGGGGCAACATTCCACAAGAGGACATCGTAAAGTTGGTGCGATCAATGAAAGACCGTTTAGAGGCAGTGATAAGGGCAAGGGGGGGTAACACTAGGTTTTAAGTTAACTTTAGGCACTTTTTGTAAAATTTTGTTATCCATTTATTGTTGTAAATTTAAACTTGAATAAACATTTTTCAATTGTTCGCAATGTCATTTCCTTTAATTTTTGACCCCAAGGAAAAATCCTTTTTTTTTTTTAAATTTCCTAAAAAAACACTTTATTACCTTTCAAATGATACCTAACAATCATATTGTTGTCCTTGATCAAATAGGGTTTAAAGTCAGTTGTAATTATTTTCCGAGGAGGGGCGATATTTTTGACGCCGAGTGTATTTTCAGGGTATCTTAAACACCTAACCTAACCTGACCTACGTAATTAATGTTTACGATATATATAAATTCGAATAAAAAATGAGTTCTACCCAAAATTAGAGATAAAGACAAAGCATACTTTAGGCACACCTTAGCTATTGCGCGTTAATGAATATTGAATAAGAACGTTAGTTTCAAACCTTAATAAATTTACGAAAAATATCGTTATCATAGTTAAAT
The DNA here is from genome assembly GCA_949316455.1 of Acleris holmiana. NCBI lineage: Eukaryota > Metazoa > Arthropoda > Insecta > Lepidoptera > Tortricidae > Acleris > Acleris holmiana. The sequence continues at coordinate 4,055,616 of OX438763.1, read as the reverse complement.
AATAATAAACCAAATGAAATAATTTATAATGTAAGTTTTATGCACTCTCTTTTCAAAAATAGCTAACGTTAATAGCGTGCAAAGGTCTCCAGTGATAAAATCTACACAAGTGAAAAAAAACCTAAACCTCTATTGTGCTTCGATTAACATCCTGCATTGTTATCGAATATCTTTGACACGTGAGTAATGACAAAATGGCTGGAGCGATACAAAGAGTATAAAGTTTACGGGAATTTTACCTTTCGGGTTATGGATTTGCACCCGGGGAAAACCCAGTGGAGAAACAGTCTGGGTAGCAGTATAGCGAATAGGTGGTTCGAAACGTTAACAACGTGACGTATGACGTATGTAGGCTTTTGTGGTATAATAATTGGGGTTTGGGATAGTGTAATTTACATTACATACCTAAGGACCGTATCGTAAATTATGGAAACAAATAAAATGGTGTAATCTGTATAAATACTTTTTATTACAAAAAAAAAACAAACTACGCGATTCTTAGATCTTCAAAGTGAACCATAAAAACTACTTTTAGTTATTTATTGATCCCCTTTGCCAGTTTTCTCACTTTGCTTTTGATGCTCTTCATTAGCCATTGGACATCGACTGTTTTGAAAGTTTTGTGGGTACGGATCCAGTTTTTTTTTAATTGGTCCATGTTATCGGTTGGTTTAGCTTGTTTTCGTAGCTTTGCCTTCATCAGAGCCCAAAATTTCTCGATGGGCCTGATCTCAGGGCAATTCGGGGGATTTAATGATTTCGCGACAAATTCGACATTATTCTCTCGATACCAGTTCAACACATGGCGAGCATAGTGACACGCAGCTAAATCAGACCAGAATAATGTACGACTCCTGTGCTTTCGAATGAGTGGTAGTACCCGTTTTTGAAGGCATTCCTTCTTGTACACATCCGAATTTAAGTTTCCCGTTACGAAAAACGGAGACGTTTTCATGCCGCATTAACAAATAGCTTGCCAAACCATCACTTTTTTCCCAAATTTCTCGCAAAAAATGGATTTGTCGTCTTTAGAGACCTTCGTACCTTTTATTACGGTGTAAAACTGCGGTCCAGGTAGGGTTTTATAGTCAAGTTTGACATAGGTTTCATCGTCCATTATAATACATTGTTCATTTTTATTTAAAATTTGGTCTCACAATTTCCGAGCCCGAGTTTTGACAGAAGACTCCTGGGTTTTGCTGCGTTTAGGCTGTTTTTGCTTTTTATACGTTTCAAACAAGTTACGTTCCTTGGCACGCTGAACCATTGCAATAGAAGTACGTCATTTTTTCGCAAAATCCCGAATCGATATCTCTTTTTTTGAGAAAAATATTCGCATATCTTTTTGTCCAAATTAGGCAATGAAGGGCCTCGTTTTCTACCTCGATCAGGTAAATCTTTTAAATTATTATTCATACTAAACCTTTTTATCGTATTGTAAACAGCTTTCAGGCTAACCCCTTCTTCTGAAGTTATACCTGATTCTTTACAGTATTTGGTCACAATTGAATGTCGTTTTTTCTCTGAGAGACCCTTCATCTTGCAATGTATACGAATTATACAATTTTTTATAGTAAGTTTTAACACTTGACTGTATGCTTAACAGATTGACATATGACAGAAAAGACAAAATATTGTAACTTTTTTTTTAGACCAATTCAAACTTGTTTCCATAATTAACGATACGGTCCTTACACTAAATAAGGTTATTCTCATTAAATACCAACAGTGTTGTTTTTGACTCCGTAGCAAAATGATGATTATGTGTTTTTATTTTATTGATTCTATTTTTTTTTCTTGTCAATAGACAAGTATAAGTTTTGTATTTCAATTATTTGGTTTATCTTATGTATTATCCTGCATTCGGGGAGGAAAGATGGCTGATTGAAAGATTCTGTTTACTGTTTTACTCTTATGTCTTATACCTAGTAATCTTTTTAGCCTAGTTTGACTACGGAACCCTTATAGTTTCTCCATTCATCCATTCATCCGTCCATCCGTCCGTCCGTCAGTCCACAGCATAGCACAGAGACTGTTAGTACTAGAACGCTGTAATTCGGGCATGAATATGCATATTAGTCACGGCAACAAAGTGGTACAATAAAATGTAAAGAAACATTTTTTTTGGGGTAGATACCTCCGCTACCCGTAACGTGGGGATGATTTTTTTTCTCTCGTCTACCCTATAGTGTGGGGTGTCGTCGGATAGGTCTTTCAAAAATATTAGTTCTTTATAAAATAGAGTTTCTGAAAACAGTTTTTCGATTAAGTAGGTAATCCGTTTATGAAATATTAAGCTTTAAAGCGTTAATTTTTGTTAGACTCAAGTGAGTGAGTAAAGTTTAAGTGTTGATAGAAAGAGTATATAACGAATTTTAAAGGAAAACTATCACGACTAAGTAGACATCATTGGTTCTTGAGATATAGGCGATTATAGAGTTTATACCTACTAAAATCGGGTTCCCTTCATCTGGCATAACTTTTTTTGGCATAATCATCATTTGGCATACAGTCTTTTTTTTCAGAAACCGTATACTTTTCAGGATTATTTAAAATAGCATTGCATAGAGCCCATTAGGTTAGGTTAGATTTATTTTATAACAATCCTGAAAAGTATACGGTTTCTGAAAAAAAAAAAAGACTGTATGCCAAATGATGATTATGCCAAGTGATGATTATGCCAAAAAAAGCTATGCCAGATGAATGTAAACCACTAAAATCATCTAAGACGGCACCAATTGACTTTAAAAATAGAAAATTTGTTATTACTTGTTGATTTTTATGTTTGTACTAGGTACTTCACGGCTTCGGAACCCTACACTGAGCATGGTTCGACATGCTCTTGCGCGGTTTTTTAACTGACTTCAAAAAATGAGGAGGTCATAAATTCGACTATGTTTTTTGTGTCAGTTAAGCGATTACTCAGTCGATTCTCGATCGATTTTGAAAATTATTTTTTGTTTGTTAGAGTGTACCTACCTACTTCCGAGGTGGTCCCATTGCCACCAAATTAGTATATGATGAGGGGATCCGTGAGCAATTGAGATAACTCCTCAAATATTATAGGAATAAATATACGTGGACGACAAAACAGTATTATGATCACTAAAAGGTATGAAATTAAAAAAATATTTTAAAAACTTTAAACCGTCTTCAAAAAGTATGAATTAACATATTTTAAAATGATAGGTACTGGTAGGTCAGTCCAACCGCCAACGGGACGAACTTAATTTTGCCGTTGGAAAACTGTCGTCTCCATCGACAGGTCGCGATTAGTTCACCAAATGCAAATAATTTTGCAGTAGCTTTTTTTTGTGATGGAGCAACGACTCGAGCTATTATCGATTTTTTTTTTCTTTACTTGTGCTGTATTCTTTCTTGCCAAATTTCAGGATTCTAGGTCTATGGGGAGTACCCTATAACTTCTGATTCCCATGAGTGTCGAAATAAACTCGCAGAATAAACCATAGACATGAAGCAGATATAAACCATATTTCATAAAAGGTAAGGTATGACTGTGAGGCCTCTTTTGAAAATTTCAAAAGATGCGAGTGTATACGTTTTTGCGGCATAAACGGCCGTGTCTTATTTTTTACGTCAACTTAGAAGTTTGATTGAAATTCGGTTTATCACACACAAATACACAGATACACACGATAAACATAGCGTCCCGGTGTGACTCGGGGGTTATAAAGATCTTTGAAAATGATTAACAAAATTCAAGTGTAATTCGCTCACCGAATATCCTTGAGTTTCTTATCTACTTTAAACACTTCAAAGTCAATTGCCAGCTGCTCTAATAGATTCTCTGTACATACTCTTCAAGATACATGTCTCCAGACATCTTGATTTGATCACGTAATATAAGTCTTCGGCGGAGGGCGAGAATTCACGGGAGGCTGAGTGGGTGCGAGAGGTTACCTCCGAGGTCTAATTGCAGAGATAATTTGATATGGATTTTCATTTAAAATGAGAAAGACGCAGGCAATTATGAGCATTTTATTTTATAGGAAACGAGTCTTACAAAAAACAAGTTTTGGAAATCTGACTAGGTATAGTCCATTCGCTTAGTGTCGCTACACGCGCACGCACTTGTGGTTATCGTAATAAAATACGAATGTAATTCGATGTAAACTGCCAAATTCATTGCGGGTAAACCGCTCGCATTCTTTGTTTACGCGGCGGCATCCTTTTTACAAAAGACGGCTCGTGCCAAGGCGACACGATACAAAGGCGACGACACTATCTAAGCGAATGGACTAACACCAAGCTGTAGCATCAGGACTGGAATGTTCCATTAATTCCATTATACTCTATGAGATTATTTGGTTGAATACCAATGTTAGGGCGCGTACACATAGGACGTCCGTTTTCGCTGGATCCTTTTTAACGGATCCGTCGCTTCTGGAGGTAATATTCACACAGCAGTTACAGGACCAATTTAGACCGACCCGTCGCCACTGGAGGCAATCCGGAACACTGTCTTGTGTATAAAACAGCTCATACAACTACGTACGCCAATAACGTATAGGTACATTTAAACGGACCTGTAAAACGGTTTTACTGGATCCGGAATACTGAATTGAGCGTGAACTCGCACGTACATACGCCATCCAATAACGGACCTGTAAAACGGATCACTATGTGTATGCGCCCTTACGATACACCGCACTTAAAACTCCGTCAGTACCGTACCTACAGGAAATCATAGGGATTGCTACTCGTAGATACAGAAGCAGACACATGACATGACACATCACACAAAATACAATAAAATATATGTACAAAAGGCGAACTTAATGCCGTAAGGCATTCTCTCGCATATTAATACGCTAAAATAATATAAATACAAACATTGCACGAAAAACAAAATCAATACATGCACAATAAAAATACGAGTAGGTATATTATGAAAATAAGAACAAAACTAAACAAGTTCTAGGGAGTAGCCCGTCTTGTATAAGGTAGCCAATTTAGAGATTAGTTAACTGTGAGTGTGTTTGTGTGCTCCTATGGGTGTGGTCGGGTAAAAATTAGTGGTCCTGATATCCGTGTTACACGCGGAACCGTAGCTTCGTGATCTTAGCACCGGCGGTGCTAAGTTCCCGAACTACACGGTCACGCCAAGATACGTATCCGTGTCTGCGTTCGGCTACGTATCTGCGGATCTCGGCTCCGGCTCCGCTCCGCACGGTTATTGAATGAAAGCTTGTCGAACGGAGCCTTATTAGAATGTGATATGTGTTCTAGTTTATTTTTATTTGTCAAGCTTTAGTTATATTTTTCTTTTTAGTAATTAGTGGTATTATTCTGTTTTCTACATAACCAGCCATTATGAGTTTAGACAAAAACAAAACCAAGGACTTGCCGAATGCATTGCATGAATATGAAAATGGACCCTAGAATAAGATTATTTCTCTATTATTTATTAACTCCCTGGTAAGAAACGAAACAGGTCGACCTACGCAACATTTTAAAAGTTTGTCAGTGAAATAATCATTTACTCTGTTATTCATTATCATTACTGACTGGATAACCCTTTGTCGGTGAGAATACAAAGAAGTAAATGCACGTGCAGATAAAGATAACAATAGTTTGCGGGCAATTAATAATCTTTATAAGCAGCTTTGGGTTTACCTGTTAAGTACCAAGTGGCCGTGTTATTTTGTTTGATTTGAAACAAACACTCAGGTTTTTTTTGCTATTTTGGTGGGGGCTGTTTCCAAATTGAATTTATAGGATATGTACTCATAGGTCATTATTAAGTAAGACACAGTCAGTGAACCTTGCGAGACATACCTAAATAGTGCAGTTCATTTTTTTTTAAATGTTGATTTACTTGAAAAAAAATCATTAGTGTTGTTTTATTACACGAATTATTTGAATATACATCTTTTGCAATCTGTATTGGTCTATTATTTTAGCCTCCAACAAAATATTTATATTTATATAATGACTCATTAAACCAATTTTAAATGCAAAAGCAAAGAAACTGAAATCAAAAACACGACTATCGCATTACATTCGGAGGTCTTAAAGACACACATAAAATCTTCATTAAACGTCACGGTCACGGGCGGATCGGATCTACGTGTAATTAAGAAACGTATCTCCGTGTAACACGGAGCTACGTATCTTAATTACACGTAGCCGAATTTCACGTGTCGAACGGGCCGGATCTCCGTTGCCGTGTTACTCGGTAACGGAGATTCGGCTACGGGTACACGAAACACGGACACGACCAGGAGCCCTAGTAAAAATTACCTTCTGGGGCTTTATAGTCTTTAAGACTATTTGGCATTTGATAAGCTATCGTACTGTTTTTAACTCGACCGCTATCACTGTCAAGTAAATGAGAGCTATAAATGAAACTTCGACAAAATGACCAAAGAAATATGGTTCTACTGAGTGGTATAGAGCTCCTGCTCGAGTTTCTCGCAGCACTTTTTAGCAATGTTGGTCTTGTCCGAAGCACTAGGCCAATTAAATTAATAATTCAATAGTTTTATTATAATACCTATGATGTTTTATAATGACTCTTCCGTCGTGATCGACACACGCATGAAGATGGAGCGCATTCCGTGTCTTCACTCTACTTAATCATAACGCATACCTAAGTAATTTACTGTCTGTAGAACTAAAACTGTAACTACCTAATCTAATAGCTTCAGCTAGCTAGCATTTAAAAATAACATAATATTAGAATACCTAACCCTAACTATGCCTTTAAATTGTATTGAAATTTATTTTTTATTTTTAAACAAATTGTAGGTACCTTAATTAGTGATTCCATACCACGCAAGTAATTGAAATTAGAGTGCATAAAACTTACTAGATAAATTATTTAATTTAATTTATGAATACTATCGCTACTGCTCAGATATTAAATTAGTAACGTTAATCTATTACACGACTGTATTAATTTTTCCCAATCTTATCAAGAATTGTAGTAAGATTTCCGAATCCTATCTAATATCAATACCTATTTAAGTCATTAATTACAGCTACTTATGGTTGATTGATAGGCAGTTTCAAGAAAAATCCGAAATACAGATAATTATATAAATAAAAATAATGACATATAGGTAATTGACGACCTCAACGCCCACTGGTACTTCCAGTACAGTAAGTCACTCGCCGGTAGGTGTCCCACCACTTTACTAAATTAAAGTTGTCTAAAGGGACTCTGCGCGTTGGCTTCGGCTCCATGTACGCCTTTCAAAGGTCCGGGACTTCTATAATCCTGTTGATTGGTAAAGACAAATAACAATGCCGTTTTCGGCAACCGCGACGCTTCACGAACTCTTAAATGCCGCAGAGTCAATGGTGCAGCTCTCTTATGTGCCCTCCCATGGCTTACGTAACCAATTTTTGCTGCAAACGTACGTCCACACTGAGCGCACGTTAGGACACCGTTGCTGTAATTAGAGGGTATGACGGCTGGTGGTCAGGTCTTGAGGTCGTCCCTTTTCCTATCCAGCTCAGACTACCGATCCGGTTCAAAACACAATGTCACCCACATTCAGTGAAAATACTATTTACCGATATAGGTATTCACTGAATGCTAAATTTACAAGTAAATCAGATAAAATATCCTACCCCTCACCACATTACGAGTAACCACAAACCACAAAGTAAAATGACTTCAAAAAGGCAAATCTGCTCGAGCTTACATTCAGATTCCTACTATTAAATAGACAGTGTTTGTATGTATTTGTTTCTAGTTTAATTTATGTAGAAATATTGTGACTAAACCGACGTTTGCTGCGCTGCAAAACGACTGTTTATTTAATATTATTACCGACAGAAAAAATATGACACATACATAACATAACGCCTTCATTGCCAGATTGCCAGTAGCTGGCTACGAGCTCAGAATTACCAACAACTAAAAAACTTGTTGATAATTCTTTTATTCTATTTTGCACAACCAGGCTAAAATGTTTACTAGTAGGTATATTAGTGACAGCCTGTCATTGACAGGTTGCAAGCTCATCGCCTAACAGCACTACAAGCCCTTATTCCCTAAGTCGCGGGAAGGCATTGAGGGGCACTATTCTAACCCGGAAACCACACGGAAAATATGATTTTCGAACAAAAAAAGGGACACAATGCTACACTAACTATGTATTCTTCTATAGATTAATTACACGGTTCTAGGAAAACCCATGTATCACGTTATTTCATCAACTTCGTCTAATACCTAAAACGATTTAGTACCATTTCTATCAAATATGTTCGCCATAACTAGGAGAATAAAGGAAACGTATACCATAAACATAATAACCTTCAATTAAAGTCGTTTCAAAATCTGGTTGCCAAACGAAAAAATAAACCTGGTTACAAAAGACATGCGTGGCATGCAACTATACTATAACCACGCAAAAACGTAAAAACGTAATAGGGAAGTTGTTCGGAACACAACAGTATTGTTGCAATTTATTAGCAGCCCTCATTAAATACGCTCGGTACATTAATCATCGTTTTTACAACTGTGTTATATGGCGGAACTATTAATAATGTTTCATCTTTTGTCGCACTACCTTTGTTACTTCCTCCTTTGGGTCAACCTACAATACCTACATATCTCTTGCATCTTCACCAATAACACCAGGGTCTCCGATATTCATCATGATCTTTTTCATTCACTTTACCCGTCTCGAGTGAGCGAGCTTCTTTTTTGGCAATGAGTTGGCACATAAGCACTCAGATCATCTGATGTTAAGTGGAGTCTGAGACCATAGACATTTGAGTTCCCAAGACTTCAATCCTAAGACCTCACATGCGTTGCCAACCTAAGAACTATCACGGAATGCCTTTATGCTAGTAATTTCACCGGTACACGACAAAGCAAACACTGCTGCTTGGCGCTAGGTTAATGGATAAGATGGTGGTAGCGATCCGGACGGACACTGACTTCGCTCACTCGATCGACAGAGCCATTTTTAAGAGATAACACCTCTAGAGGCCACACCGCAATCGAGGGAGCCTTGAAAGCCTTTGAGAAAATTCTAACAAAGTTGTCCCTAGAAAACACTTATAAATATGCAGTAAAAGTGATACGTCCCACTGTTATTACTACCTTAGTTACCTTACCTCGTATAATAAATACCTACGGCTATTTCCACTGCCAAACTATGCATTAAAATTAACAATCGTTTTACGATCTCATAAAACGTTAGGATGCGTTTACTAATAAATAGGTAGGTATCGATTGGAATAACACAAAGACACTATGATCTATAATGATGCTTTACACTATGTATCGATTAAATTTTTCAGCGCCCCATATTATTAATCTTTCAGTATTAAACGTGTCACGGCCATATTAATATTGTTAATGTCAAATTTGTTTAAAACCACTTGACTATTTCTGTTTGTTTGTGTGCTTAGTTATTTTTACCCCTAATTCAAACAGAGGGGTGTTACAGCTTTGACGTGTGTATCTATAATCTGTATATCTGTCTGTTTCATTTGGAGGGTGGGTACTTAAGTCGAGGATAAAATGGATTTTAAGACCGAGTACACTCTGCTTTTTACTTCGATTACTTACGAGGAAATAAAACAGCGATAATGTAAAAAATATTTTTGTTTGGATTTTATGGGGCAATGTCTGTTCATTAAGTTCTTTAGCATTTTTAACCATTAGTGTGTTAGGTGTGAGCATCATTTCCTCTTCACTTGAAGACACTTTGAAAAAATTCCGTAACATAACGTTTTGTGAAGAAAACAACTGATTAATAGTCAAAAATGAGACAAAAACCTCTTTCCCGCCACAGCTTTTTTTTAATTTTCTGCATGAAACTTTTAACTTACTTCGAACGCAATACCGCCAGTCTTGCAAAGAAAACAACTAATTAATAGTCCAAAACGAGACATAAACCTATTTCCTCTTTCTTTTACTGAATTTGTATTTTATTTTTTGTTAATAATGCTTGATTTCAATACTTACAAATTTTTTTTTTGTTATATGCAACATTGAAGGCAAATAAATTAAAGTAAATGAATTCAAATAACAAGTTTATTTTGTGCAGTCAATTCGTCTGTCTGGCTGTAAGGCTTAATTAATTTTCTTAGTCTAGATGACGACCACACTTTATGCACTAGTGCATTAAATGGGATTCTCAGCGTATACCCAGCATAAAGAAGGACTTTACGAGCATAAGAAGTGAAAATAGTTTTTTCTAAATCACAGATAGACTTAAAAAAACAAAATGACGTCATTGCGACCACTAGTCCAAAGCAGGCGTAAGGCCTTTAAAAAACTTGTTGATAATAAATTCTGTTACCATATTTTGCACAAGCAAGCTAAAATGTTTATCAGTATAAGTGACAGGTTAGAAGCCCATCGCTTAACAGTACGACAAGCCTTTATTCCCTTAGTAGCCTCTTATGACATCCACGGGAAGACATGGAGTGGCACTATTCTAACCCGACAAACACGACGGACGGATATATACGATAGTGAAAAGGTAAAAATGCTTAAGCGCCACTATTAAGTATGGAGGTTAAGCTTAAGCGCCCTATTAGGTGTCTGGCGCTTAAGCTAAATCGCCATTATTATGTATGGCGCTTAAGCGTTTTTGCCTTTCCACTGTCGATATAATAATTAATAATAATAAAAAATATAGTATGTAGGTATGCTTTTGAGACAAAACTCTATAAGCATGATTTTTATTAGATCACGTTTCAATAAGTTCCGTTACAATTTAATACGAGTTTTTAACTAATAGCGCAACATGTGGCAAAGCCACCACTCGGGGAGTTAAATAACAGTTCAATTACACGGGTTAAATGTATTTCAAATTTATCTAGACCCTAAAGTGGGTAGTGGAAAAAAAAAACAAATTAATTCACTCAAACGAACATAAAAAACGCTGTAACGTCAATTTAAAACCACCTGACAAACTCGGTCGGAGTTTTAGACGTTGTAATTGAACATGCAATATAATGTAGGACAACTATTCATAATAACTACCATATAATATTTTTTTTACTGCTTTAGCCTAATTCAGGCCTAATTGCAGTCACCAAGCCTGATCCAATGGCATCGCCTTTCGCCGGTGGCGTGACCTCCCCCACGTGCGCAAGCGCACGTTACCCCCACTTTTCATTCACTCACAACGCCTTTTCTCGCTCACTCGTTAAGTGAATGAAAGGGAGGTGTATATCGGATGTAAGTTCTCATTGAAGCGTTATGACTTGTGGAAGCGTTTCTTTCTAATTCGCATCGATTACGCCGTCGTACGGTTTGTGTAACGCGCTGGTGTAATTACGAACGTGCATTAGAATACGATATTCACTTGTTTATGATAATACGTATAAATCCAAGTACTGTCTTTGAATAGGAAAATTGTAACCAGAGCCTGCCAGTGTCACTTGTAAACTGGGTACCTACCTATGTGAAAATTGATAACAGATTGACTTAAATGCTTTTAATGTTACTTTAATAATATCCGGCTTTGACGACACGCTAGCCTAGTTGGTCCCTGCCTTCGAAGCTAGGGGTCCTGGGTTCAAATCCCGGTTAGGGCAAATATTTGTGTGATGAGCACGAGTATTTGTTCCTGAGTCTTGGATGTTTTCTATGTATTTATATATTTCTATATATAAGTAAGTTTATCATTGTCTAGTACCCATAGTACAAGCCTAGAGCTTAGTTTGGGACTAGGTCACAATGTCCTGTGAAGTATTTTTTAAGTAACTTTTCCAGCTGTATCGACCGTTTAACTAAGGTTTATTTGAAAATCTTATGGAATTTGAATGCTATTAACAATACAAAATACCCATGTATTGTTAATGTAACTTAGCCCTTCTAATCATATAATTAAAAGACATAAGTTACACTTTTTAAAGTATTCATAACATCCTCTATCCATCTCGTCATATTCGCGGCTAGATCAAGGGTCAAATACTAAAAGCAGTACCTACTTAGGTACTCCAAGCAGCACGTGTTGTCAAGTTCCTTTGCAAGCTTCTTTACGATTGTATTAGTATTCCTTTTATAATTTACTAGCGACCCGCCCTCGCTTCGCTCCGGATTAAAGTATTATACATAATATAAACCTCTTCAATCACTCTATCTATTAAAAAAAACCGCATCAAAATCCGATGCGTAGTTTTAAAGATTTAAGCATACATAGGGATATAGGGACAGAAAAAGCGACTTTGTTTTATACTATGTAGTGAAACATGTTTTGCAAAAAACTGAACAAAACATATAATTTTCAACAGAAATTATAAAATAAAAACATTTATACTTAAGTTGCTGGTAACACGCATGACGCATTTCTACCAGAAAATTGATAAAAACCATGAGTTTTTTCCTCTTCTGATTCCCAATCGCAAGAAATGGTTGCTTTACCCGGATTAATTGATGAAAGAGTTAGGTAAGTTCCCATTGCTTCCCATGCAGTATAATTAGGTATTATGCCAATGACGCTTAAACGTACGTGATAATCTCCTCTCGTCCGCGTAGAAATCGTTCATCGCTATTCCTTTAGGAAAATATAAGTTTTCGGGATAAAATGTACTCAATCTTCTTCCTCGGGACTCAATCTATCTCCATACCAAATTTCATCTAAATCGGTTCTGTAAATCCAGAGATAACTAACAACCGCACAAACGCACTAACTTTACCTCTATAATCTAGACTAATATTATAGAGGTAAAGTTTGCGAGGTTGTGAGGGGGGTAATACCTGGATCTAATGAACCGATTTTGAACATTCTTTTACCAATAGAAAGCCACGTTATTTGTGAGTGTCATAGGCCAAGATTTATTTTTCTACACGGACGGAGTCGCGGGCTACTGCTAGTATTAGGGTAAGGACCAAATAGTTGAACTATAGTTAAGCGTAATTAACCAAACAAACGAAAAAGAGTGAAAAAAGTTCCGTTGTGACACGAAATTTATCCCTACAAAATATGTTTGGCTAATTTTCGTGTCACAACGGAAAAAAATCATAGAAAATTTAATTGAGTGAGTTAGCGTGGCCAACTTTTTGGTCCTTATCCATTAGTAAAGATATGTACGTAGTATAGATTTAGCCCGTTTACTGTTCGACAGTTGTTAATTTTTCCACTCATCTCTCGATTTAACCTATTCGTCCCGCTAAGAGCTATCGTTAAGTTGTCAAAAAGATAAAATGTCAAAGGCAATATGGTTTTGCCCAGTATAGTAAGACCCGTTGTGCTACACGAGGTACATAATCCAGGCAATTTAGTTTAAACTATATTTTAATGGGAGTAAAGTTTATTTTTACTTGTTTCTAATTTTTTAATGGCATTCAAGAGCAATGCTAATTGAACTTTATTTCCTTGCTGGTAGATTCAAATTCCTACGCACAAAAATCTCTCTGTTTGTTGTATGGTGGGCCTCACGAGGATAGAGGCCCAAGTAGGGTCACCCTTAGATCTACTAAAGATAAGCTTTGACCACAATCTCACCTCATTGTAAATTACTAGATTTCAAAGATGACTCATGCTCAAACACATACAGAACATCACGCCTTCATTCTCAGAGTGGGGTAGGCAGAGCTACAGAAATAACAACAACTTTAAAAAGACTTATTTATTATTCTGTATCAACATTTTGCACAATCAGGCCAATAAGTCCTAGTGTATTAGTGACAGGTTGCAAGCCCATCGCCTAATAGTACTACAAACCCTTATTTCCTTGGTCGCCTCTTACGACATCCACGGCAAGACAGGATTGGCACTATTCTAACCCGGCAATGGGGTGCTTAAACAACCTCCTCGATATAAGCTTCACATGAGATACAGAACAAGTGCCGCTTCTTCATATAGATTACTCTTCGTGGTTATGTACGTAAATAGTATTATCTCCAAGTAGGCCAACCTCCGTTATCAGCGAGAAGACAAACATTCTCATAAACTCGGCTAATAAGGTAAGGTCCATGTTATCAGTTCAAATCTCAGATAATGCAGTGCGTTATCAGACCGCTTAGCGTGCGATAACGATAAATTTCAATAGCATCTTTGTTAATTTAAATCCTACCGATATTATAAATGCGAAAATTTGTAAGAATGCATGTGTGGATGTTATGCTCTTTTACGTTGCAACGGATGGAGGGATTTCAAAGCCTGCCTCCGAAGCCAGCGGTCCTGGGTTCAAATCCCGGTAACGGCAGATATAAATATTATCTGGTGATAATATTAATTTCAAGTTCATACTCGAAGGTCAACGGGAAGTTATTAAATTCTTCGGAACATCATTTTGTAAAAAAACTGATTTTGGTGGTTTCTCATTGCTGTTAGAAGGAAAAATACAGCATTTATCTACTCAACCAGCTCTAATACCCCCCATTTTTGCGCACCCCTTTAGCTGTACGGGAGCCCCCCTAAAAACATTTAAACATATGTGAAAATTGCTGCGAAAATTTTAAACTGTAGCTTCAACAGTTTGGCTGTAAAACCTGTGTGACAGACGACGGACAGACTGACAAGTGAGTGACAACATAGGGTTCCGTTTCGACCCTCCAGTACGGAACCCTAAAAAAAAGATAAAGTTCCAGTAGCACGAAAGCTAGTTTAGTATATTAACCAAGTTGGGATAAAAGGCGCTGTTTCCCATTGTTGAAAACTTCGCCTAAACTTTCTAACAAGCTAGTTTATTAGTACACAAAGAGAATTTCCGAAGTTTTTCCTGTTTCTCTCTGAAACTCACGGCAACTCAAACTTTGTATATTCTGTTTTATGTTACACAAGCTAACCCACGAGTATATTTACATTAACTTGCTTGAAAACAAGTTAAATTTACATCTAACATAAGTTAGAACTTGGAATGCAATTCGGTGGCTAATGAAATGTCCTAAGACAGGGCTGCCTTTGTACGTTCCTATTCTGTGAATATTGCATTTGAATTTCTGTGTTAAATACAAGAAAGTGTTTACATACATTTGCATTCTCAGAGCTACAATCTCAAGATTGCAATCCTAACACCGGGAATGCGCCAACCCTGAGGACTAAGATGGAATGCCACTATGCTAGTAATTTCACCGGTTGTCTTTTCCCCACACCAAAACACAACAATAGCGGTAGGTTAAAGAATAAGATGTGGTAGCTACGGTGAAAACGATCGAAGTAAAAATCTATGCCGGTACGAATATAACCGGCACAATTAGGCCGATATCAGATCGTAATTGGTGTCGAACATATGATAGGTGATTCCTTCAGGGAACGGACTTTAATCCATAATAGTTAGTAACGCGAAACGACGTCAGAAGCAGTTAATCTGGAGAGAAAAAGTTTTAACTTCGTGTTCATACGGTGGTAGATAATTGAAGTTTGAGCAACTTCCAATCCCTCAAAGCCAGTTGAGTGTGTGCAAGTAAGATTCTACGCGCGTAGAATTTAGGTCAATTTGATACATATGACATATTATTATGATATATTTAGTGGTGGTAGGCCCCTGTGCAGGGTCCGTCCGGATCGCTACCATTATCTTATCCATTAACCACCCGCCAAGCAACAGTGTTCGCATTGTTGTGTTCCAGCGTGGGGATAAGACAACCGGTGAAATTACTAGCATAGAGGCATTCCGTCTTAATCCTCAGGGTTGGCATGGCAACGCATTTGAGGTCTTAGGATTACAGTCTTGAGAATTCAAATGTCTATGGATCTCAGATTCCACTTACCATCAGGTGGCCTGAGTGCTCGAGTGCCTGCTCATTAACATAAAAAAAATGAAAAAAATATATGAGAAAACCAGCTTTTGCCCGCGACTATTTATCCATTTGAATGATTTAAACTGTTCAGGGGGGTGTGACCCCCAGCAATGATTAATAGTAGTGCAGATCCAGTGCCGAAGCTACCGCAGCTAAGCTCTTAAGGACCCTTGGACCCTGAACAGCAAACCTCAAGGTGGACTATATATATATTTCGAGCATATAAAACCTGAACAGTTAAGTCCCCAGTTATTTGGATCATACAGGTTAATTTTCTAATAGGTGCACAAATTTTAATATTTGCTTCGCTATTGTTAATCAATATCACATGTTGTGTTATTTTTACTCTAGCTTAAAAAATATTAGAGATATTGCCGAATCAATGATTCCACAAACTTAACGATATTCATGGACCCTCTTATGCAGGGGTGCGAGGAGAGGTGAGTGTTGTTAAGTTAGTTAATAAATGAAATTTCAAATTTAGAATATCAGTAGGAGAGGGGCTTGGTTGTCTGATAAGCTGTGAATTAAATATCAAATTTCGAATATCAATACAGTGTATCGCATACCTACAGCTTGACAACCCATGTCATCATTTCTAGTGTGACTTTGCGTCCACACGAGAAGGTAAAAGAGAGATAATTTGCAACAAAAAAGAATAAAAAATATTGAACTCGTTTTATTGTCGTAATATATAATATTAACAATACAAAATCATACGTTAAAATTGGTGCACTGATAAAAAAAATACCCTGTATAGGGTGCCTTTCCACTAGAGTACCTATATGCTGTGTTACGTTGCCATGGAGGCGTTTTACATCGACCAATCATATTCCTCGCATAGCACATCTCTAGTGGAAAGCCACCTTTGTCGTCATTCACTTAAAAGCTAAGCTCTTGTCGGATGGAGCAATTTCCATTCCTCCTTAATCCAATTCTCTTTGACACATTAAGTGTGTGAATACGTAGTAAACAAGGTTCGTCCCATCTTCGATCGTCTAATCCACTGACCGCCCGTCCAATGTGTTTACGCTACTTGTTGGATGCATTTTTCATAGGTTGGTTAGTGTAGGGGCGTTCATTTGCTTGCTCATATTATGGTTAAACGCGTCAACCTTCCATAAAAACTAACAACATTTTGTTGTACCATATTTAAATCGAACCAGTGATTGATTATGATATGACTTCGTCCGCGTTGCCCATCCTACGACAACCCCTACCACGTTGACGTCCAAATCCGTCCAGTGCCCGTAGCATGGTCGCCTTTATCGATGTGGATAAACGTTGATAACACATCTGTCACCCTCGCACTAAAATACTGGTCAGAAAGTGACAGAGGTGTTATCCATGTTTATCCACATCGATAAAGGCGACCATGCTACGGGCCCTGACTATATTAGCATAAGTAACAAAAATGGTCGCACCAGGCTTTCGCATTTCTTATGTTAGTGTGATCACAAAAACTTGAAGAGTTCTCGTGACCACAGCTGTTGCCAAGCCGAAACTGAAGAGATTACAACATAAGCTGAGGTCTCTTTGCCGAGATATTCCCTCAGTTGCAGCATCTTTTCAACCGGTTTCTAGTCAAATAAGTTTAACTAAATGTTAGATGAAAATGAGCCGGTTTGTTTAAAATATATCAGGGGGTTTTTATAACATGGCTATATGTATATCAGTTATATCGTTCTGTGCTTTTCTCTCAGCGTAAGAAATGCATAGCTATGTCATAATAACCCCCCCAGGTCAAGTAGGGGTCGCCATTATCCGACCCCGAAGGTTTTATCTCTACAATACTCGTATAGTTATATTGTATACCAAGCTCGCATACAGCAAAAACGCACTTACACGTTCAAGACGCTGGGAGAAAATCAGAAAAACGCGTATGTATTGCCGGCAGTTAATACATTATAAATGTAAAAAACAAAAAAAACAGTTATACACAAGCCCTTTTCGCAGAACGCAGCCAATATGATCATTTGCACTTTAAAAAACCCTGCTTCCATGTAAACATACAAGCTAATATGGATTCTCATTGGAAATTTTAACACAGGCTATTGTTGCAAGTACTGTTTGGACAGTGGAGGCACAACACGGAGGCATGTTTCAAAAACAATGCGCTCGGTGTGGTGATTCGAGGAAACATCTCAGCATTGTAAAGAAAGACCTAGTTAAAACGTGTTCTAGACCCCTGGCGCTTAATGGTGACACGTTATAAACAGTATCCTATAACAAGTCCCAAAAAGTTTCATTTGTCCGAAAATTCATAAGTTAGATTTGTTTTCTGAACCCATTAACATTCAAAATGTTTTGAAGACATATCTGGAGAGCCTGTAGGTTAGGTTAGGTTTGCTTGTAAATTGTAACAATCCAGGAAAATTAAACGGTATCAGAGAAATCTAAACAGTTGCTAACTAAAATTCGACCTTGTAACCGTCATATACCCCACAGGATGTAATGACACGGGCAGGGGTTATATCCAATTGGGGAACCACTTTGTTAAATTGTAGATTTATCATTGCTGAGTGAACGGAAGCAAAAGAATGACTTTATGAATCAGAACCATGATTAATATTTAACGGTTCCAGCTCAACTCTTAATATTCCTACGATCTGTTTGTCTTTAGCTTTAGTTAGAAATAAGGCAAATTTTAACAGATTAGGATTATTATAGTAAAAGTAAGTGTTATAGTAAGACAAACGAGCATATTGGCCACCTGTCCCGTTTCACAATCGTGACAATGACAATGGTGACATTTTGGTACATGTTGCAGCATAATATGAATCCCAGTGATGTACAAACTTATTAACTTTGCAATGTATAACGTATTGCCACCTGTCACCTATCATTGTCAGGATGGTGAAATAGGAGGCTGATGGTAAGAAGGATCTGACAGCCATAGACTGAATTTTTAAGATTGCAATCTAACCCTGAGAACTAAGATGGAATGTTTCTGTACTAGTAATTTCACCGGATTGGCACCACACCGAAACACAACAATCCACGTGCCGTAGATTTGAGTTTTTTCTAGTTAGCGCTTGGTAAGCTGCATTTTGTAAATGAATTAGAGATAAAGACCGCAAAGGGAATTGAGAGTTTTCTTCATTAGGTTGCTAATTGCTAAGCGATGCATTATGCTCATGCAGTACCAGTAGAACTCCTTAACCATTAACGTTTCAGCATCGTCGATAGCAACATTACATAGAGGGTAATGAGCAATTGATAATTGTTACTTGTGTAGTTAATGTGCGTTAGTGAATCATAGAACTAAAAAAAACTTCTGTTGGAAGACTTGAGCAACAAACAAAACGCGGACAGACATGTTGAACGGGTTGCAATCTTTATTATTTAAACACTGTCGTAACTCATCCGTTTAGTGTTACCTAATCTATCATTATTCACGAAAATACCCAACCGATATAGAATTATACTAGTTAACGAAGCCAAACTAGTTTGAAATTCATTTTAACTTGAAATAGCATGCAAATTGCAGTTGCCAACAACGCGCGTTCTTCGGGTGAAGAAACACCGAGTAAAAAGCAGTGAGGCATACCGTTAAAACATAAAATCAACAAAATCGGAATCGGAAATGCCAACATCTCCAACATTCCACAATTCGTAGATCAATTCTTTCACTGTTGTAGCCGTGCAAATTGCGTGAAGGCGAGTAGACTAATGAAAATCAAGTTGTGTCAAAACATCAAAGCAAATCATGTTTAAATTATGTATTTGGCAGCCATGATTGTTTGTTTTCAAGGGCATGTTCCAGTCAGTCAACAGCGTGTTGATATGAGGGTGTGTACACTGTGTGCCTACTTAAGAATGTATCCACAATTCCACATTTCTTATGAATAAAGCCGCGTCTTCATTGGCGATCAACGTTGGCCTATGAATACCTACATTATCGGGGATCTTTCTAACAGTTAAATAAAACCATAATGACAATAGCATTCAATATGTTTTACTAGGTCAATTCAATAGGCACTGGTGTCAAAAATAAGTAACAAAATCAAAATGGCGGCACAAATCAAAATGGATGCCTAATCAAAATATTAAGCCTACGAGCACGAGATTACCAACAGTGAATTACAAAAAAGGCGCAATCTGGATCCATACATATGCTTATTTAAATGGAGACTTGCCTTTAGGAAAATAACTAGTAGGAAATAAAGTACCTATGTAAATCAGTGGCGAGAGCACTTAACATTACTGTAGGTGTTGTACCGACTGATTTTCAGTAAATGTTTAAACGGTATAAATATTGCCAATCTTAGTATTGAAAATAAAAGTTTTTTAGAGAATAATTATAGAAAGAAGAATAAACATTTGTCTAGTAATAGAATCTAAACCTTTGAAGACTCCCAACTAGCTAAGTGACAGTAATTACTAAAAAAAATATGTATCGTTTTAGCAACAAAATAGCAGAATGGAAAAAAATGATTGGATAACCACCTTCACTTGAAGCAATTATTTTATAATGGGCTGTATCATAGGTACGGTGTTATGACTCTCAATCATATATTTATTTATTTCATCCGAATTCATCACTGTGTGCCAATGCTTAGTTTTTAATCTTAATTAAAGATAACCCTTTTTTCCATAGCACAAGGAGAAATAAAAGAGCAGTTCACGTAAAAGCAATTAATAATAATTAAAATCAATATAGGTATTTCAAGTTGCTAGGCTAGGCATTGTGAATTTATGAGTAAGTATACTTATACCCTAGGTCATTTATTTCCTAGAAATTAAGAAATTAAGTTGGGAGTTGGCAGTTGCACCAAAACTATAATAAAATGTTTGCTTTTGACAGTAAGTTTTGAAATATCGTCACTGAAAGCAGATTCATGTACAGTCTGGAAAATGTTTACGAGTAACTTAGAGAATAACATGAAGGAAGAACCAAAGAAGAAAGGAGAACCATCAAAATCCACTAAGCTTCTCGTATTACGAAAGTTGGTTAACTTATACGGAATCCTCAGCTTTAACAGAATAAAGGGTTTATTAAGTTACTCTCGAAACAAAACAATGAGCCGAGTAAATTTCCACAACAAACAAGCCTAAGCAAACAATGCCGCATGTTTCATAAATTAACGATGCCTCGCAAAAAGGACATTTCTATTAGGACTCCGTTTACTGTGACAACGTTTTGGCGAATCTATGTGCCCGTTGTCAAAGTCATAATGACTGTAACAAAAGGACACTACGACCTGTTGTCAGATAAGTGTCCGCCATTAATAAAAAGAAGAAGAAGGGAACTAAGTTGCTAGGGTCTCCCAGACTGTACCTGAAGTCCCAAGTCTGATCAGGCGGCCTGTCATCATCGATGACGCCAACACATTAAAACGATTCATGCCTGTATTCATACAACCAGCTTTAAAACTGTCTCCACAGTCTCCACTTACACTTTTCAGACGATAGTTCGAGATCAACCGGACTAAAGAAAATCTACTCCGTAGGAACCTGCCGGCCATCTGCAGGTGATGGCGAATTGGGCCGTGAGGCGTCTCACTATCCGGTCGAGAACTGTCGATACCTACAGCTCTGCATCGCCGCGCGCCCCACACTTGCAGTTCGAAGAAAACCACGTCAATCGTAAACCTTATGAGAAACGAATATTTTGTGTTCTAATAGGATGAACTTACAGGTCAATGTCAGCCAACGAACTGTTAGTCTTAAGCCACAAAGACTATTTCCTAGGACATGACTATTACAGAATGTCCTAAAGCGAAAAACTCTCCAGAGTCACGTAGAAACTTGTACGAACTCGTCCTCAGATTAGTCACTCGAGATTCCACCGGGCACTCGTAGTTCTTTCTAATCTAAATCGCACATCCTACAAACTAAGAAAATTCTGTCAGAAATAATGAAACAACACATCTGAAGCGAGCATCGATCAGTGAAAATTGTGTCAACCAGCGCGGTCTTGTTAAAATAGTGAAGCTTAGCTAGTTTAGAATGCCTTTTAGATAGGTAGCGTGCAAAATTTTCTGCCAGGAAACATGGATCAAAGTCAGATGTCAAATTGTATTAAATATTCTAAGCTTTCCTCGGCGAATCTATGTACCCACCTAAGACACTTATAAAAGCGGTCCACCCAAACCTCGACAAAATCACGCAATAACATCTGCAAGGTCAATCGATGTGAGAAATTGCGGGGATAATTTGACTTAAACGATAATTGCTTCACAACACACCTATGTAATTACTTTAATGCGAGGTAAATAATGTAACATCTGAATAAACAATTATTGTGACAAATGTTACACACAAAAGGTAGGAAGGTAACGTCTGATTTAATCAAGATTCAGAGAAGTTCTTTTATGTTGGTTAAGAAAAAGAGATGGATACAATTTCACTGATATAGTATATGACAAATATCAAATTAACCGTAAAGTAACCAAATCTTTTCGCGTTCTCAATGTTGGGTTGGGAACCCAACAATAGAATCTACATAATAATTATCGTATTAAATCTGGCTTCCGTAACAGGAGTAGTGATTAGCAATAACGAAAGGGTGAAAAGGGATTGACTTTCGAGTGTAAGGCCGAGGAGTTGGCCATCTTCATCAGATCTCCACTTATTTGGTAACTTATTGATTA
>OX438763.1:3908865-4033132 GCA_949316455.1 Acleris holmiana | reverse complement strand
TGGTAACTTATTGATTAGCATAGCTTGGCAAAAACTTTAGACAGAATGAGGGCGACCTTTCTTGCAAAAATGAACAACGTTAATACGGCCCATTAGTGTGGCCAGCTTTGAAAGTTCGAGTCACTATTATAACGGGGGTGTTTTTACATTAATTCGTTATCCCGCCTGTCACTCAGTATGTTTCGTCATTGACTAGGTAAAGGGGGATTACCGAGCGGCAGACAAGGCGCAGGTTAGTCACTCGAGACTTTATAGGTATCGGTAGATTGTGTGTTCTTATACAAAGTTTATGGAGAAAAACATAAAAGGCCATCTGCAACGGCGTGTCCTGGGACAGTTACAAAATAAAGTTTTTTTTCTTTTTAAGCTACCAATAATTACGCCCGACAACCGTTTTTTATACAAATGAAATAGGTATGTTTATAATTTCCTTTCACTAGTGTTTAACCTCTTGGTAGACATGCGATTTTTATTTTTTTAATCTTCCCAAAAAAACAACATAACTACCAACCTCTAAATTAAATTCCCTCCCGTGTAAGACGCGCACGCTATGACTTTTCCAATTTCATAAAATAATGGTAGGAAGGGGGGGGGGTGCCGCAATATCGCGATTGTGTTAGATGGCAGATCGGTACCTATCTAGGTACTATACCTGCTATAGAATAAGGAAAAAATACATATAATTCCTAGCTGTTCCGTTATTTACAACAGCACATTGTTTTCTTATCACTTGGCATTAACCTTTCTATTTTATATTGCAATCTGCCTGACATTATGGGCATAAAACCAGTTTTATCTTCATCTAAAGAAAATTTACTTACAATCAACAAATCGCTACTACTATTGATAACATTTAAATGTGATTATTTTTCAATCATCCTTATCAGCAACGCGCAATCTAGAGATAACAAATACTACATGCTAAGAAGCATTAAGATAAGAGATTATTTGCTAAATCAAATAGCTTGATAAATTGACCTAAATTTATTTACTAGGTAAATTTAAACCAACATTATGAATATTGCATGGTTTAAACTAACACTTTTGTAATTTAAAAAAAGATTTGTATTAGTAACAAATTTCCTTATATAGTCTTGCAGCATTTAAATTTAAAATTCAAGACACTAATGCAGGTACTTCAATTAGAAAATGTTGCTTTTTAAAGACATGCTGATTTGTAGAAAATTTTCCTTCAGTGAAATCTATGGTAATATTGAGGATAAATTGGTGCTTCCCAAGAATAGAACACGAAGAAAAAGGTTAATTTTGAGTTATTGATATAGAAAGATTGACTTATAATTATATTTTAAGCTCTGTGTGATTCTTGGGAAACGAGAAAAACCAATATTAACTACTATAAATTAGCAAATATTTTTAAGTATGACAGCAAACTGTTAGGCATTATAAAATAACGGAGAAGGTTTTTTTACTACAAACACTGGTACATTGCATCATATAAAAATTGCCTCGAGCTCAATTGAAAATGCCCTTTCAATTGCAAGGCACAGGAAATATGCTGAGACTTTAGATTTAAGTCTAACTCCATATGTCCTATAAAGTGTGGTTATTGTTGATACGGAATAACACCTATAAAACTACTTTTAGGAAGAGTTTTAGCCAAATTTTTCTTGTGTTATTTTGTGCAAATAATGTGCTAAAATTAATTTTTACAAAATACCACTTTAGCTTAAACACAACTA
The DNA here is from genome assembly GCA_949316455.1 of Acleris holmiana. Lineage (NCBI taxonomy): Eukaryota > Metazoa > Arthropoda > Insecta > Lepidoptera > Tortricidae > Acleris > Acleris holmiana. Next base: position 4,031,432 of record OX438763.1, on the reverse strand, counting down.
CACTATAAACATTTCAATCCAAATCGCAAATCAAATAGACAATATAAAAGCGACTGTTTCTACAAGAAAATATTTCAACGCAAAAATACACCAACACCATTAAAGATAATCAAAGCAGCCTTGTGATCGTTTCTGATTGAAACAATGACAAAACCGTTGCACAAATTAACATTAAATATTTACCTGGTGGGCTGTCAGTCAGAATGGTAATACCGGTGGGATCAACATGAGGGGGAAACGCCTCATAAAGGTCAGCCTCCTCTTCAAGCACTGCCGACAACATTGCTGAGGGCATCCCGTCCAACCGCACAACACTGCACAACACTACACCGGTCCTGGCGTCCCGGGACTCACACACGCGAGCCCATCCGAGCCATTCCCACCCAACACACCTAGGTCAAATCCTGCTGCACCATCTTGAAATCTGGAACCAATCAGAACAAGCTCAACACACCACACCGACCCACAGACTGAGTTATCAGGCGCAAATTCAATAAAATTATTACACCCAGATAAGTGGCTCGAAATTCAGTGGAATCAGTTACCTAATTGATTATAATTAAAGCTTGTTTGGATCAGCTGATCTCAGCCGCTGCCAGCGCTTGATTATTGCTATTTTAAGATTAGCCTGATCTCTACTTCAATGTCAGTCGCGCCCATCGCACTTTTACTTGTGAAAGGCGTTTCTAAATTTCGTTACTCACCGTAATCCTGGCGGTAAATGATGCGGTGCAGTACTAGCGGCTCCGTAGTTACTGCTTTGGAGTCCCGCGTCGACTAACTGAGCTACAGGCGAGCTCCCGGACCGACGTGATACGGAATAGGATAATAGCCGAGAACGACGGGAGCCGACGCTTCTGCTTTGTCACTTAAACGAACCACACAGAACATCACACGACAATCTCGGTGTCAATAACTGACCATACGCACGGATACATTGTAAAATGATCAATTTCACTGATACTGGCTAATTTTGGGATCCTTTAGCTAATTGAATAATCCGTGTACGGGTGAAAGTCAGAGATCGTATTTTTTAATTGGTGATTTTTGTTGAGTGCGAATTATATGTGCGGGTTGTTCGTATTCGATTTTTCCGGGGAATAAACTCGCCGTCGATGGAATCACACGTCCGCGATTTGTGGTAACGCGAGCGTCGCGAGCAGTCGCTCTCCTAGCGGTCGTCGTTCCGATTGTCATAGACTATCTGTCAATGCAGATGGGTTGCTTGACATGGCTATTGTGCCTATAGGACTTATCGTCTCATAGAGGTAGTAATTTAAGGTTCTAAGAATTTTATAAAGGAATTACAGAGAATAATTGAAATTTTAGATATTTTTATTTCTAGCAATATTATTTATTTAATTGGTATTCATGTTCTAATTGTTTTATATTCACCGTTTTGTAAACTTCAACTCATCCCATTTTGAGTAATGTTAAAGAAAGAGTGAGTGTGAGTGGTTTCTAACAAATATGCAATATAACACTTATCTGTAGTTTGTGAATAAATAAGGGCCCGCCTGACTGTTTACTTCACGACAGTGTGAAATGTTGCAGGATCTTCTTTTATGATGTATAACATCTGCCCCCTATCTTTTTCAATGGATAACCTTACAAATTATAGATAGGGGCCTGACATCTCACCTTGTGGTAATAAGCAACATGAACATTATATTCTAAAAAAACATTCAGGTATTATTTACAATGATATTTCACTCTTAAATTGGCATAGTATCAAATAATACACATGCCATAATGTAAACTTTTTTAGTTATTACTTTTTATGCTGATTTTTTATCAAATAGAGTTTGAATTCACAACGGTTAACGAAGAATAAATATGTTAATTAAAATAAATTTTATTTTATTTCATTTTTGTCTTGTTTTCCTTTGCATAAAGCTTTGTTCACATGGACATTTGCGAGAAATAATAATTTGTAACTATAAATCGTGCTCAAATGTCCGATGCGAATCCAGCTTTATGCGTGATTGCTGGCTAAAAGGGTATCATGGTATGAGTGGCTGATTGGTATTCTAAGCTAAAATTAACTCAACTTAATGTATCACATGCACGCAAACGTATATAATATACACGTTGTTAACACAAACCTTTAAATCTATTGGCACACTTTTTGTACGTATGGACATATTTTTAAATTATAAATTATAGTCTAGTATTAAAACGTATTATCACCGAAGGTGCCAATTCTGAAAAATAATGTCCGGTCTGACCAGTCTGTACTATATATTATTCACTACTATCGGTAAAAGTCAGGTCCGACTTTTCTGAAATAAAACGAATAACGTACAATATTATTAATGTTTCCCTATTTTTGTAAAGTTCATGTGTGAGTAGTGATTAAATCAAAATGAAATACTTTTAATTCAGTATATTTACGATTAAATTGTATGGTACATTTTATTTATCTTCATAAGAACATACCTTTATTATAGATACCTGGCAACATGTGCACAGATTAGAAGGTATAACATGTGTCTTTATGACAACAGGATGGACCTATTTAGAAATACTGTGAAAAGGATGTGCGTTAAGGAAATGCGGAGCTAATTATTCGAAATTATTTAAACTTATTAAATGCAGAAATGTTCATTAATTGTCATATGAGTAATTTATTTGTTCGTAAATGCCCAGCGATTGTCTTTTAAATGAACAGTTATTTGTTCGTCATTGTATACAGGCTACATTATTATTTTGTATCAGCAGTATCCATTTGTAGCAACATTATATAATCATAGACAACTGAGTTATCGAAAATCTACTAATGTGGTAGAATTCTACGAAATTTGAGTTACATTGATGTTTATGAATGAATGAAATTATAAATGTGAAAGTAACTCTGTCTGTCAGTCTGTCTGATTGTTACGCTTTCACGGAAAACCGCTTAACCGATTTAGATGCAATTGGTATGGGAATCGTCGGAGGCCCGGGAAAGGACATAGAGCACTATTTATCCCGAAAAGATGAAGAATGGACTTCTACATGGACGGATTCACAGGAAACAGGTAATGTTTAAATATGTTCAAGTTATCTTTATCCCCCCGGAGCTTCGCGTACCAGATTAACCCAAGTCTTCAGTGCATTTTTACAATATAGACGGCAGATACAAATTGGTTGGTATTGATCAGTCTGTTCTCTTTATAGTTTACTTTTAGTAATATTTATAGCAATCGATATATTTTTTAAAGATGAAAAAGTTTTCTACTTTATTTAACAGGTATACTACCTAGATCAGACATTAAGTGTGAAAGGCCAAAAATATCTATGACTGTGACAAATACACATACACATTATGTGTGTTATTCAGTTTTCGTAGATCAAATCGACCATGCGTAATAAAATAAGTCTTTGTAGGTTAAATACTTTAAAAAAGTAAAATAAGGAAAACAACAGATAGTAAGCCAGATAAAAAACATTTTGATTCAAAGTTCAATTTAAAATGAAATAATGTCCGTTTATAAAACACGTTTACTCAGGGTGATCTAAACATGAAATGAAGTGACCCGACAGAGAACCGAGATAGACGGACATCAGTCGTCGAATAAGCAAACTGAAGTGGCAGCGGGCCGGTCATATTTATCGCAGAACTGACGACCGTTGGAGCCATCGTGTTCTTAAGTGGAAACCACATCTCGGCAAACGTCATGTAAAAGAAAAAAAAGGAAGAAAGAAAAACAGTAATTCGTGACAAATAACATCAAAAAACAGAGGAATACATACAATTTTTTTTTATGGCATTGAGAAGGCAAAAGAGCACTCAGGCCACCTGATTGTAAGTAGAAACTGTGACCCATAGACATTCACATTCACAAGACTGCAAATGCGTTGCCAACCCTGAGGGCTAAGATGGAATGCCTCTATGCTAGTTAGTATTCACAAAATGAGAGTAATGCTGGCATTTGTCAGCGCTGGTCTTCCGTTGAAAGCATCACTATTGTTGTGGGACGCTCTGAGGCAAGATGGAGATATGATACGCACATATTGGCTTGTGTAGGTTGGATGAAAGAAGCTGAAGATTAGTACATTGAGAGTGGCCTTTGTCCAGTGGACTAATACGGCCTGATAATAATGACGATAAAGGTGATCTATATAACGTACATTTCTCAGTAAAAAAAGTTTCCTGATCATCAAAACTCATCATTGTATTGTGTAACTTGAGCAGGTTATGCTCAACATGAGTATGGACAACATTGATGGATTAACTGACGACAAGGAGATTTTATTTGTGAAATTGTCAAAAAAAGGTATTAAGATAATTGTATGTGTTGTGTATTTGCCTCCAAATTATAATGTAACGCAGTACCTAAGCGTTTTAGACGTAATTGAACGAGCAGTGTGTAAGTTCGGTTTTCAGGCAACCGTTATCATAGGAGACTTTAATTTAAACTCTTTTAATTCAAATGTGAAAAACCAATTTGATTGTTTTACTCGTTTCTGTAAGCTTACTCAGCGTAATAATGTAGTAAATACGCACGGAGGCATCCTGGATCTTGTCTTAACCAATTTAACTGCTGACAAATCTATTGTGCAAAGTTGTAGCGATTTGTTGGTTCCTGCGGATGCCTTCCATCCGCCGCTTAGAGTAAGTTTATTATTTTCCTGCAATGAGTATGCGAGGGATGACTCAGGTGCTGCGACTCATGAGTCCGTTCCGCCAGATCTTAGTTGGAATTTCAAAAAAGCAGATTTTCTATCACTCTACACTGACATGGCCAGCATTGATTGGTCGCCTCTGTATAACCAAGTGGGTGTTAATAACGCAGTCGATATGATTTATGATATTTTACGAAAAGTTCTGAATCAAAATGTGCCTATTAAAAAAACCTCGGCAAGTGGTTCAACTCGCTATAACTATCCAGTTTGGTATACGGCTGAAATAATTAAGTACATTAAATTAAAATACTTTAACCTCATACAATTTAAAACCAAGGGACTGCTGTTTAATAGGGAGTTATTTCGGTATTATCGGACCCTGGTCAAAGAATTAACAGATTTAGCTTATAAGCGGCACCTAAAGAAAATAGAACAGTCCATAACATTAGATCCTGCTGTTTTCTGGAAGCACATCAAAGACAGGCGCGGTAATCGGCAGCCGAAGTGTTATACGGATGGCTGTGATAGCTTAACTGAGCCAATTGCGGACAGGCATTCGCTAAGTACTTTGGTTCGGTTTTCCATACAAACTCTCCTATGCTTGACGTTCACGCTGCCGTCAGAAGTGGAGTTGGCGGGAAAGACTCAACTTGTATAAGTCTGGGGGACATCTCATCTGATCAATTACGTAGGGTCGTTAAAAGGTTAAAGGCTTCTTCTGCGCCAGGTCCTGATGGCATTCCTGCGTTTTTGGTCAAGGATTGTATATCAGTGTTGGAGGGACCTCTTCTTTTCATTTTCAACATGGCAATTCGGGAAGGTATATATCCAGATACCTGGAAAGTCTCAAGAGTGACGCCGGTACCAAAAGAAACGTCTTCTTTGGAAATATCTGATTTCCGACCGATTGCCATCTTGTCGATGTTCGGTAAGATCTTTGAGGGTGTTATCAGCAAGTACATTTCACCGCTAGTCAGGAGTCGGTTGACGGATGCTCAACATGGTTTCCGCCTAGGTAGATCCACCACTACTAATTTAGGTAACTTCGTAGACTATACACTTCGTCATATGGACAAATCCAGGCAGGTGGATGCTGCTTGCTTTGACTTCCAAAAAGCTTTTGACCTGGTTGATAATGACATCCTGTTATTTAAGCTCTCCGGGTTTGGATTCTCGCCAGCACTGCTTAAGCTATTTGGAAGTTATTTAAAAGATCGTAGACAATTTGTACAGCTTTCCGGTTACCGATCGGAGGAATACTTTACCAGATCTGGGGTGAGTCAAGGCAGTACGCTGGGGCCGATACTGTTCATCATGATGATAAATGACCTACCGTTGCACGTCAAAAATGTGGAATGCCTGTTATTCGCGGATGATTTGAAATTGTTTTATGCCGTTGATTCGATTTCAGACTGTAATAAGTTGCAGCACGACATAGATGCGGTGATAGACTGGAGTTCGAGGAATAGATTGTTCTTTAACGGAAATAAGTGCAAAATAATTTCATTTACTAGAAGTAAAACTCCGATATTAAATACTTACCGCTTAGGGGATGAAGCTCTAGTCCGTGTTTTTACTGTCCGTGACCTAGGTCTTGAGTTGGATACCGAACTGGATTTTCATAGTCATGTTAGTACCATTGCTAAGAGCGCGAACAAGACGCTAGGTTTTATAATGCGTACTGCGCCTCAATTCTCAACTACGACGGTGCCAATCATTCTGTATAATGCGTTCATACGTAGCAAATTAGAGTTTAATTCAATAATATGGGACCCTGCTGAAGCAAACTACAAACTTTTGCTCGAAAGAGTCCAGCGCAAGTTCGCCCGACACCTCTATAATAGGCAATATGGGTATTATCCCTTTCTTTACCCGTCACTTTTTGTGGGCGGAATGGTAGGGCTCGACAGCCTTCAATTTAGACGGAAGCTTCACCTCGCAGTGCATTATTGTCTCCTATTGAGGGGCCAAATAGACAACCCAACGGCGTTGGGAGGTATGCGACTATTCGTTCCTGCACAGTACGGGCGGGCTGGGCGGCGGCGCCGGCCACTGTTCGCGGCGCGGGAGGCGCGCACGCGACGCGCCGGCAACGCGCCCGGAGCGCGCGCCCCCGCGCTCCTCAACGCGCTAGTACAGGGGCCAGGGGATGCCGACGTTTTTGCCGACAGCTGGCACTCATTACTGTATAAAATTAACTGCCTTTGTAGTTTGATTAGTTAGGATTAGATATAATTTATTTAATTTAACATTGTAAGCGATTTGGTGCCTTACTGTAAGCTAACAATTGTATTTTTTTGAAATAAATAAATAAATAAATAAAATAAATAAATAAATAAATATGGATAATATATTTTTATCAATAGTATTTTTTTTTACATTAAAACATATAACAAAACATTCATTATTACTGAAAACTATAATGCATTTACATTCAGGGTATACGCTCAATAACTCGCCATGTTCTAGAGTCTGGCAAACGAAAGCTGTCCCCGAGAAGGAGCGCCAAAATCAAGAAAAGTGCGGTTTTTTACACTGACTGTACACTGAATAAACGGAGTTGATACTCCAACATTCATGTGAAGACATCAGGAAATTAAATAGTATCAAACTCCGTTTATTCAGTGTACAGTCAGAGTAAACAGCTGCAGGTTTTTTGATTTTGGCGCTCCTTCTCGGGGACAGCTTTCGTTTGCCAGACTATATAGTCTGGCAAACGAAAGGAGGATTTATTACTTTTATGTATTTTTGTACCTAGTAGTAGATTTTGAATGTCTTCCATGGCAACACAAACTATCCATCAGTTAAATGTCACTGTCACTGTCACATATGGTTTCGACTTATCATGTCACTTTTGTTGTGAATTATTGCTTACGGAACGAAATATTATACTCTTGATACTGCAATACTTTACACTCTTATCGCATAAAGAAAGCAAATTTAGATGTGAAAATGTCATTGTCTAAAGCTGAGTCTCTTAAAGGTTCATACTAATCAATATTACGTGATTATTTTGCTCAACATTAGTATGGCTTCTGAAAATCTGTTTTTCCTGTTTCAGAGACTGTGACGGTGTTAATAAATGCTGTAGGTGATAAAGAGAACTCAGTCAACAACGTTGTTATTAAGTCAATGACGAAGATAGCGAATTCTTACCCAAACGAAGTGATTAACATATTTTGTGATTTTTATAAGAATACCAAAGTGAGCGGCCCGCAGTTGGGTAATATTGTAAAGTAAGTGCATTGGTTACTCTTATTTTGAAGTGCATTATCTGTTTGACAATGCCACTGTGTAAAGTTTGAAAATATTTAGAAAAAATTGTGCTTATAATTGTGTAATATATTTTTATGACCCACTAAGGAGTTTAACCCGTCATTTACCAGGGACGATGATATCAATCCCCTCTTTCTACTCTTATTTTCAAAAACTGAAGAAATCTATGAGTTTCTATGTTCCCCAAAAATTTAATTAGGATTATAAGTAATTTATAAATCTCAAATTTAATTTGTAGAGAAAAAAGAAAATAAAAAGATAATCTTATCAATTGTTTTAAAACATAAGCACTCAAAACTCCCTGATAAACAACAGGTTAAAATCAATCAGTATCCAAAAGTAAATACAGCCATTAAAAAAAAACAGTACCCATAAGTAGGGGTTGGATATTTGTGGGCTGTGTGTTATAGCTTGTAGACAGAACACTGCTTTTTAATGATGCTATCAACACATTAATTATAGTAAAAAATGGTGGGTTGATTAAATAAAACCTTTTACGTTAATTATCTTGCAATTGCTATCGACTCAAATTTCCTGATGTTACAAACTCTTTTCAGCCTTCTGGAACAACATCTGGAAATTGATTCTTTTTAAATTCTTTATTTACATGCGTAATAGTTGATTATAAGTGTTATTTAATTGAAATAGAATAGAATAGAATAGAATAGAATAGCCTTTATTGACTGATATTAGTGTTACATTTTGCAATTATATTTTAAGGATAACATTATAATTATATTATAAAAAAAAAATAAAAAAAAAATGTAGGTACATATTTAGTTTTAGTTTAATTAAATATTAAATTAAATATTAAGTATAATTTTCATTTTATCATCATTATTTCCCATCAGTCTGCCTTGACGGCATAGGCCTCCTCCAGCCTTCTCCAAATGTCTCTATCCTGTGCCTTTCCAATCCAGTTTTGCCCTGCTTGTTTCCTGAGATCATCTGCCCATCTAAGGCTTGGTCTTCCCCGTTTCCTAGTTCCATCTCTTGGGTACCATTCTGCCACCTCTTTGGTCCATTTGTTTCCAGGATCTCTTGCCATGTGGCCTGCCCACTTCCACTTCAGAGTTTTTACTGCTACGGATATATGTATCCTTAACCTTAGTCCTCTTTCTTATGGTACTTAGCTTCTCTCTGTCTTTCTTTTTTATGTATAGCATACTTCGTTCCATATTGTGTTGGCATACTTTTAATTTTCCTAGGAGTTTATCCGTCAGTGCCCTAGTATGGCATCCGTATGTGATACATGGTAGGATGCACATATCAAATATTTTGGTTTTGCAATTTGTTGGCATATCCCGGTTTTTCATAATATCTTTCATTGACCAATATACATTCCAAGCTTTTGTTATCCTTTTCTCAATTTCTTTTGATGTTATATCTGTTGGTGAAATCAATTGTCCTAGGTACGTGTATTCATCTGTATATTTTATTTCTTCTCCATTTACTTGTATGATATCCTTTCTATTATTTGTTATGACTTTTGTTTTTTCTGTGTTCATTGTTAGCCCTACTCTTCCACTTTGCTCAACCAGTTGTTTCAGCATGTTTTCCAAGGACTCGGGATTTTCAGCAAACAGCACTAGGCTATCTGCAAATCTCAAATGGGTCAGTTTGTTCCATTGATGTTTGAAATAAATTAAATTAAATTAACTGCACAGATAGAGTAATAGTCTGATAATATTGAAAACATTGTTAAAAAGCATCACTCTCTCCATACAAGCTGTTGAACACAGCCCTCAAATATTGAACCCCTGCCCCTCTATCAAGGCATCCCTAATTTGTTTTGTTTTTGCTATATTTACACATTTAATTTTACATTTTGCTATAGGGTCCTTGAACAAACATGTGTAAACCAAGTGAAGCGTCTGGATGTAACCACAGCATCAGAGCTGACGAGCTGCATGCTGCTTGCGATGACAGACAGTGGCGACCCGGATCCAGCGGTGCAGATGGGAGCCTCCGCTGTCCTGGTAGCAGTGGGACATGAGCATTTGGACCTGGTAAGTGATGGTGACAGTTGAATGACAAGTAAGATGACATGTTAGCTTAGTTGGTAGTAACCCTGCCTATGAAGCCAGAGGTCCTGGGTTCAAATCCCCATAAGGGCGCACATTTTTGTGATGACCGCAAGTATTTTATGATGAGCCTTGGATGTTTTCTCTGTATTTATTATGTATGTCTCTATATTTTAAGTGTATCATTGTCTAGTACACAGTACAAGCCTAGAGTTTAGTTTGGGACTAGATCAATTGGTGTCTCTGTCCCCTGGTATTATACACACACATACATAACATCTTACCTTCATTCCCAGAATGGGGTAGGCAGAGCTACAGAAATAACAACAACTTAAAAAGACTTATTTATTATTCTGTATCGACATTTTGCACAATCAGGCCACGAAGTTAACTAGTGTATTAGTGACAGGTTGCAAGCCTATCGCCTAACAGTACTACAAGCCCTTATTCGCTTCTTACGACATCCACGGGAAGACATGCAGTGCCACTATTCTAATCCAGCAACCACACAGGGCACGGAGCCTGGTATTTATTTATTTATTTACTGAAGTAGTATTTTGCAAAATGGGGTAGTCAATGAATTGAGTGTCGCCGCGAATCGTATAGAGTACAGACGTGTTAACGGTTTGCTACATAAACTGTAAAAAAAGTTTACACCAAATTAACCAGTATTAGCCAAATAAATAAGTGTTAAAGTGGTGTGCGCCATAAACTGCAATTTAAACAAATATCGTCGTCTGCAAGCCCCCCGTGCCCCTGGAGTAAAGGAGAGGCACCTCATAAATTGCCTCACGCTCCCGCAGTCTTATCGGCGGCGCTCGCCAGTACTCGGCACCCCTTCGGCCTTCATATTGTGCGCTCCATAGGAGGAAAGGAGACAACTGCCCTCATCCTATTGCAGATTACTTATTAATTGTTTTGTGCAGTGGCTAATTTTATTTTATTTTGTGGCCAATCTACCCTAAATTTACTAAATGAATAAACAAATTACGCCAACGGGTTGCGCAGCTTGCCTGAAAGCAACGAACACTGGAAAAGTTCTTAAATGTACGAAATGCAATGATAAATACCATGACCGATGTGTAGGTACCGTCTTTCAGGACATGACCGCTGCCCATCTGGCTTCCTGGGTATGCCCGGCTTGCTGTAGTAAGAAACCAAAAGGTGATAACACAAATACACCGATTAGACTAGAGACTAGTCCCACTGATAACGTAACTAGGCGGCAACGAAACAAAGGCGACCAGTGCAACACCTGCTTATCTCGGGCGGACTTAACTGACATTGTGCGCCGAGAAATCCGCGAAGCGATTAGTGAATCAAAAACAGATACCCGGGCCTGCATCGCTGCTCAGTTTCAAGAATTCAAACAGCAAATTTCTGATCTTGAGTCTTCTCTGTCCTTCATTAGCCAGCAGTATGAGGACTTTAAGAATGAAATTCAAAAAGTCAAACCAGAAATGCAACGTCTCGCGGCAGAAAATACTCAGCTAAAGTCCTCAGTGCAAGAGTTGTCACTCCGTACCAACCAGCTCGAGCAGCTGGCGCGCGCCAGTAACGTGGAAATCCAGTGCGTTCCTGAACACAGCGGCGAAAACCTTGTCTCGCTCGTGCAGCAGCTCAGCGCGACTATCGACCAACCAGTGCAGCAACACGAAATCTTACAGTGTATGCGTATTGCTAAGCTGAACCCCGGCAACCCAAGGCCCCGCTCCATTCTGGTGAAATTCTCATCGCCCCGCCTTCGAGATAGCTTCATAGTGGCTAACCGTAAGTTCAACAAGGCCCACGCCGGTGACAAACTGAACACAAGCCACCTCGGAATAGCTAGTGAACCCAAATCCCAGGTCTTTATAGTTGAGCATCTGACCAAGGAAACCAAAGATTTACATAAGGCTACTAGGCTGAAGGCTAAAGAAATTGGTTATAAAATGGTATGGGTCACAAACGGTCGAGTATACCTACGTAAATCAGAAGGGAGTGAATATTTTTGGGTGAAGAACGTAGAAGTACTGAAGAACCTCAAGTAAGAGTTGGTTTTAGCCGCATCTTTTCTCTGTTGTCTGTACATAGTGCCCTTTCCAATTTTAGCGGTTCTCACCTATTGCATAATGTATAGGAAACGTCAATTGATACAAGGTTATTATTATTGTGAAATTGTATTTTGTTTATGGCACCGTAAATATATATCTTGTTTAACAGATAGTGAACTTGGAATGTATCACAAGGTATTAATTCAGTTAAAATATATAGTACTAGTCACTTGGCAATCAGTAATAATTATTAAGTATAACAGTTATATTTTTGCGCCTTTTTATTTTTTATGTTTTACTCCGTTCCCCTACTACACAAGACCATGTAACATGGTACATTTAGCAGTTTTAATAAGGGATAACGAAAGGTATTTCTTTGATAAGCCTAGATACGTTTACGCATTTTTATTACCTGCTCATCTTGTAACGCTATTTGGTACTAAACTATATTGTCTTTTCAGGTATTTTAATCCTACTTATAATTATAATTGTATAAAACTTTCTCACGTGTTATCTTATGAATATGAGCCAATGTTGTCATACTGCGCTTGCTGTACTTCGTATTATGTACCTACAAACACTTATAAATATTACAATTATACCACTAATATTAATTATAAAAGTTATTTATATTTATCCAATACCACTTATTGTATTATTTTCCCCCGACTAAATGACCGTCTATCAATCGCCAACATTGACAGTATTTCGATGCTTATATTTGACACGATAACACATAGCCCCATTGACAAGACTTTTACTCTGCGGGCGGCCTGAACACAGTGGCGGATGATATCGATGCAACTCAGTTGTGCGATAACAAACCGGTTTCGTGCCTTGAAGACTGCACTACTATTTTTGCCGAGTTTAAGAAACCTTTTACTATACTAACGCAGAACATTCGCAGTCACCAATGTAATATAGATTATTTTAAATGTGTTCTGAAACGCGCCAACCTTACACCAGACGTTATAGTTTTGACGGAATGCTGGTTACCAGCATGCCCTCATCTCCCGTCTATTGATGGTTACAATTGCTTTGCTTCAGATAAGCACTTCCTACAAAACGACGGAGTGATTATTTTTGTCCGAAACCACCATAAAGTAGGACTCAATAGAACTAATGTTATTAAGGAAGCGAATACATCATTTTTAAGAATAAATAATCACATTAATATATTAGGCGTTTATAGATCACCGAGTTATCAGAACCCGGGAGTTTTTATTGATTCTCTCGCTTTGTTGTTGAAGCAAAACAAAGAAAGTACCCATTTCATTATAACGGGAGACTTAAATATTAATTTAATTGCAAACTCCTACAGCCCGGGTGCTGATGACTACTTGAACGTGTGCTCGGAACACGGTTTCTATGCAGGTAACTCACTGCCTACGCGAGGTGCAAACTGTCTAGACCACGTGATGATTAGGTCCAGGCTCAAATCTGCTGTTTTTATTTGCCCTGAAGACATCACTGATCATTCCCTTATACTGTCAGTCTTGGATTGCTCACAACGTAAGGAAAATACAAAAAAAATATCTAGAATGAACCCGAAGGCAGTTTTGGCTGAAATTGAAAATATTGACTGGGCGGGGCTCTACAACATGCGCGACGTAAATGAAGCATGTGACTTCTTTTGTACGAATCTAACTGATATAATTAAAAAACACACAAATACAGTTTCATCGAATACCAAGGTCGCGATCAAAGACTGGATAACGCCCGGGCTGCTCAAATGTATTCGCGAAAGGAGCCGACTTCACAGGCTGGCAACGGAAAATCCGAACAATATGGCAACCCAAAGCAAATACAAAAGCTACAGAAACACTTGCTCGGACCTGTTGAAGGCGGAGAAGACAAAATACCACCAGAAACAACTAACGGAGGCCCGGCTGGATGCGAAGAAAACTTGGAAGGCAGTCAAGTCTATATGTAACATTACATCCTTGCGTGACCAAGCGACTGAACTACTCACCCTCAAGGAGAATCCTGTTAAATCCCTAAACGAAGTCAACACATTTTTCACGTCCGTTGGCATGAACCTAGCGGAAGTGGCCCTAGCAAGGAAACAAGTGAGTGAAGAAAGTCTGGCCAGCTCGGAATGTCGACAAGCAGCGCCATCTCTTGCTTCGTCATTCTTCTTCAGACCTACAGATGTCCACGAAATTGCCTCGTTCATTAGGCAACTAAAGATAGGAAGTTCGCCAGGCATAGACGGCATAACACCGCACCTGTTAAAAATGTCAGTTAAATACCTATCAGAACCCATAGCATATCTTTGTAACCTCAGCATGACGTCAGGAACATTTCCCGATGTCCTCAAAGTAGCATTAGTCACACCAATCCACAAAGCAGGAAACAGAAATGAGATCACAAATTATCGGCCCATCTCTCTTCTTAGTGTTATCGGCAAACTTATTGAGAAGGTCATAAATCTTCAACTTCTCAAATATGTCGAAAGTAATGGCCTCTTGTCACCAAACCAGTTTGGTTTCAGGCAGAAACGCTCTACAGAACAAGCAGTCAATCTACTTATTAACAATATAGTCGACTGTGTTGATAGAGGTGAAAAGTGTTTGAGCGTATTTCTAGATCTTGCTAAGGCCTTTGACACTGTTTCTGTTTCCATTCTCTTGGCTAAGCTCGAACGACTTGGGGTACGGGGATTAGTATTGAACTGGTTTAGAACTTATGTCCAGGGTCGAAAGCAGTGCGTTCGGGTAGGAGCCCATTACAGCGAGTTTTCAAATGTGAATTTCGGAGTGCCCCAAGGAAGCGTGCTGGGACCAACTTTATTCCTGATCTATATCAATGGTCTCTGCAACCTTAAACTGCACAAAACAACAATTGTGTCCTTTGCGGATGATACAGCAATCCTCGTTGAGGGTAAGGACTGGTCAGAAGTGCAGAAAATAGCCGAGCTAACCATGAGCGTAGTTGCAGACTGGCTTGACGCAAATTTACTGACTTTGAATGTAAAAAAAACTAAATATTTATGTTTCTCCATCATTCCTGGAGGTCAACCTAGTGATGACTTTTCCATTAGGGTCAGCCCGCAGAACGAGTTACTCATGCCCACAGTAGGAACTGATAGCACCCTTGAGCGCACTAGTGTATTCAAATACCTCGGCATATATTTGGACAGTCACTTGACTTGGCGTCAGCACATACAGTCCCTGAAGTGTCGTGTTCGCAAGCTTATGTTTGTGTTCCGACTCCTAAGAAATGTTGCGTACCCAGAGCTCCTCAGAACAGTGTACTTTGCGCTCGGTGAGTCAATACTGGGATATTGTAACTCTGCCTGGGGTGGAGCAGCTAAGAGCCACCTGATCACCTTAGAAAGAGCGCAACGATCACTGTTAAAAGTCGCACTCTATAAACCTTTCCGTTATAGCACAAAGGAACTTTATATGGATGCCAACGTTCTTACCGTGCGCCAGCTGTATCTCAGAAAAGTCATGCTTGAATACGGTAGGAAACACGACGGGAACTTCAACGCAGACACGCGACGACGGCAACGATGGAAAACTCCTAAGTGCCGCACCAAATTTGCCCAACGTTTTAGTTCATTTATCTCCCCGTTCATTATGAAGATCTTCTGTGAATCTTATAAGGCCACTAGACCACCCCATAGAAAACTAGTAACGCAGTGGCTCATGCAATATAACTACCGCGAGACTGAGCTGCTTCTGACTGTGATGAAATAAACAACTCCAACCCTACATGTTTAACCTTGACTTCAATATTAAGACTGTCTCCAATATTAAGACTGTTACCCTATTATTCATATTAAGACTGTTACCCTATTATTCAATGTACTCTATGACTGTCACCTATGTCAATATATACTTCACTTTATTTCTTAAACTTAAATTTAAAATTGCATGCTTAGATTTTAGTCTTTAGATTTTGTACTCTGTACGAAGGCACGTATCAAGCTAATGTTGTTGCCTCACTGGGTCCTGTAACACAGGGAATCCTAGCTCAGGACCCAAAGCCATGAGTTATTTGTTGCATGTTTTTGTTGAATAAATATATTTCATTTCATTTCATTTCAATTCGTGTAATATAAACTTAAGCGTGAGCATTAAGCGCTATGCTGTTCCATACATTTTTACAGAAGTAAGAAAGCCACTGGAATAAACCTTTAATTTCTAATTATGGTACTTTGCAAATTACTGAATCTCACAGTAGCATCCATGGTAGCAAAATTAGAGAAATTGACATCATCAGATAAACTTAACAAGTGAATGAATAAACTTTGTGGGTTAAGTATAGTAACTTAAGAACTTTAACCTGGACTCCTGGTGTGCCATAAGTGGTACATAATCAATCCAATTTATTTAGTTTAAACTATATTTTAATGACCATAAAGTATTATTATTTGTTTTTTATTTGAAAATGCCATTTAAGAGCAAAGGTAAGGCGAGGTCAACAAAGGTTTCAATTAAAAAAAAAAACATAATGTGGCATACCCTTAAATTTATTGTGCTGATTGAGTGTGAACTACTAATGTTGGTATTGCATTCAAATTTCAGGCCGAAAATCTGATCAGTTTAAATACTATGATAAAGTACATACTTCCGTTCATACTACCACAGTAAACAGAAAATTTTATCAATTTACTCACTTGATATTATTATTTCTTCGCTATCTTATCTTAGGGAGTATCGGATCCTGGCATAGACTTTTTTGTGATCGTCAGCGAATTTGACAGCAATGATAACTTGATATGTCTATTTATTAGCATTAGTGCGCCCGCAGAGTACATTAAATCGGCAGCCGATTTTTATTGTCTTCACAAACTTTTGTAAATAATGGACAGGGGCGGTACACTCTTTGATTTCGTCGCGCCGCTACAATTACATGCCGGCCGGCCCTAAGCATAGGGTCTATTAGCATGGTTGCCGCGCACTGCTACAGGTCGCACGCGTTCGCGCTTTGAATCGTCATTTAATAGGTCGAGCTGCCCGCAACCCTAGCTAGGCTCCAACTCCGAAAGAGCGCGTTGCATGTGATAGAAAGATTTGGCCACATTTAGGCACGTTTGGCGTACCTAAACAAGGAATTTGTTAACTTAGTATTATTACTTATGTACATACATAACATCACGCCTTCATTCCCAGAGTGGGGTGGGTAGGCAGAGCAACAGAAATACCAACATCTAAAAAGATATGTTTATAATTCTTACAACATTTTGCACAATCAGGCCAAGAAATTTACTAGTGTATTAGTGACAGGTTGCAAGCCCATCGCCTAACAGTACTACAAGCCCTTATTCCTTTAGTCGCCTCTTACGACATCCACGGGAATACATGGATTGGCACTATTCTAACCTAGCAACCACACGGGGTCCTATTACTAATTCTGTGATATGGATCAAGATTTACACAACTGTCCAATACAACGTTTGCAATTTGTGGGGGTTCTTATGCAGCAGTAGGACCTTGGTTATGCAACGCTTAAATATTCGTTGGAATCTATAGCTGATTAATCTTTACGGGCAGACGAATCAAGTTATAATTACTGTCGAGCAGAGTTGAGCGTCAAAGAGGGATAAATCGCTAATCAAATCTTTTTGCTCTGTTAATTTGCAATCAGTCCGAGGACTATAAGCAATATATTTTCTTTGAGTTTACTGGCTTTTTATCTCCAGTTACAGCAGATTCTTCATTGTGTATCCATATGAAGCATTAGGGGTCGCCTGTTCAGACTTATACGTATCTAAATGAGAAGTTCAAAAAACCGGGACGAGCATGTAGGAGCATGCTCAGTTTAGGGTTCCAAAGTTACTATAAACACAAAAAAGCGGATCTTTACAGCGCTTACGTCCTTTAGTTAAGAAGCGCAGTTTTTAAGTATATCCGATGGAAAATAATTTTCGTTGAAAGTATTTATTAAGCGTTACCTTTCTATTTTTTCATAATTTTCCTGACATACTATTTAATAGCTAAAGGGGACGCAAATAATCCTACTCTAACCGGCGTGGTTTTCCGTGGGAGCACATTTCTATAGTGTGCACAGGGACAATATATCTTATATATAAAATTCTCGTGTTAAGGTGGGTACGAATTAGAGCAGCCTCGGGTTGAGGCACGCACGGCTCACCCATTTTGCTCAAATTCGTACGCGCTCACGCGCTGTGCCTCGGTGTGCGTGCCTCGTGTAATTTTGACGTGTATCCGAGCGTGCCGCGGGCAGAACTACAAATTCTACCTTGTCTGTGGGCGAGGAGCGTACATATTTGATAAAGCCGTTCCACCACCGAGGCGATTTCTTCCTCTTTTTGTTAATAATTCTGTGAATTATACCAAACGCAGCTGCGGCTGTCATCGAGTCCGACGCCATTTTGAAATGTCGGCTCGTGGCAAGCACGCTGACTCACCCGCGCATGTTTATGTGCAACAATTTGAGTCGCGAGCAGCTCGTTGCGCGGGGCGAGCATGCCTCAGGCTGAGCCGCTCAGATTCGTACCCAGCTTAACAGTGTTAGTTACCATACTCGTCCGAAACGGCTTGACCGATTTTTATGAAATTTTATATGCATATTCAGTAGGTCTGAGAATCGGCTACTATCTATTTTTCATACCCCTAAGTGACAAGAAAGAAACAAAAAAAAAATGCAGCGGGCGAAGGCGCTGGCGGGTCGCTAGTAATTAATAGAGAAGTAAATAAATATCCGAGGACAATGTCACACCAATTGACCTAGTCCCAAACTAAGCTCTAGGCTTATACTATGGGTATTAGACAACGATAACATACTTAAATAGATAGAAAATATCCAAGAAGCCTTACCGGGATTTGAACCTGGGACACCTAGTTTCGTAGGCAAAGCCAGTACCAACTAGGTAACGTGTCGTCAAATCGTAGGTGGTAGGTGGGTGTCCCATCCCATCACTTTACAAAATTAAAGTTGTCTAAAGGGCCTCTGCGTGTTGGCTTCGGCTCCATGTACGCCTTCCAAAGTCCGGGACTCTCATAGTCCATTTGGTAAAGACACACAAATAACCTCCATACTACATTTCATTAAAATCGGTTAAGCGGTTTAGCTAAGAAAGCGTAAACATAACTCTGTTTGTTTGTTGCTATTGCATTTAGAATATTAGTGGCATTTTTAATAATGTTAATGCGTCATAGACGCACATTGTTTCTGTTCAAACAGACCCGACCGCTATACTATGATAAATAAATATGATAGTGAGTCACACTGTAAATAATCCGCAAGTATCTGGCTTCGCTTTATTGGTTTAAGATAAAATATTTGTTGATACTTCTTTTTTATTTAGATGATTTGAAATTAAAATTCTACCTTTAACCGTTCCGTTCTACCGTTTTATTAAATGAATACCATGTTCAGTATTTTAGACACTTCATGACACTTTACCTATATACCTATCATCAGTCATACTAAAACGAAGCGATTTTACTTCCAGTATGGATTTTGCATAAGGTTACGTAATCTATTTAAAATCCTTAATGTTTGTATGGTGGAAGTTAAAAAAAACATCAATAACCAAATCAAGCTAAATATAGTACTTACTTTTAGTGCTATCTTATCACACTGAAGACCGTACTCGTACATGTTTGTGTGTATTTATAGATTTTACAATTTATTCCACCCAGTCCTAGTAGTTCGGACAATAATATTCCGAATAGTCATACTGGTTAGGGATCGACAGAGCTCCGCTCCCGCGGAGCTTCTGTTTCTAGACGCATTGGCCCTTGGGGCCTGCTGAAACAAACTAAATTTTTGATCCTATAGAGAATATTCATGAAAAACAGAGTTGAGTTTCATTTTAAAAAAAAAGATATAAAACGCAATACACTAAGTTTTGACTCGTTTATTAAGATTTTATATAGAATCAAACTTGTTAAAATTTTAAAACTTCTTTTAATGTTTAGATTGTTTTTTCCGGCATCCTCATTTTATTTACGTAATATTTTAATTCAACGATATTGGCTTAAACCTAGTAATTAACGAAATAAATGCATCTTTCAATAAGGTCCTTATATTTTAAACATGGAACAACAGTTGTGACGTCGTTCCTGTCGTCGATTTTGTACAGTGTTTTGCAGGGGGTCTGAACTATGACTTATTAAAGCTTCATATCTTATGAAAAAATTACACGACAATTATTTCGCGTATATAAATAACTCTATTTCTCTCTTTCATAGCACTTTACAGAGAGCGTAAGAGAAAAAAAAGCATGTTCCCTATTCAAGGAGATAGTGACTTTTATCAAAATCTGCTTGTCCAAAAGGTTCGTGTAGCCACGAATAAGTAATTTGAATTTAATCGAACCTGTTAGATGGATGAACTACTAGGACTTAATGAAATAAACAGATGTATCTGATTTGCTAGTTCATTAGCAGAGCTCGGCAGGGGTGAGCTGTTTTCAGTTTGCATAACATGGACGTACATCCTCATTCAATGATAGTTGTGGTGTAATTTAGTAACTAACGAAATTATTTTATTTATGCTGCCTGACTGCTACAATCTTTACGTCGATATCTAAACAAATGAATTTTATAGCAACCTTTTCTTAGCAAACCTCTTTAAATATTATGTGATATCAAAACTGATATTAAACTCAAAAAGGAATGCGTTGAAAATATAGAAAAAATAAGTTACTTATTACAACAAAGAAAATTTAGAATAACTAAAAAAAACTTGGCACCTACTCGTTTTGTACATAATGCATTGTTAAAGTTTTATTTTCTTTTAATATCTATTTTAAAGGTGTATCAATATTAATATATACACTTGACATTAATGACGTAAAAATAGCTCACCCCTGCCGAGCTACGTTAATTAGTAAACAGCTCTATTAACCCAATATTTTCCCCCAGGTGCTCCGCTCCCTTATAAACCAATTGTCCCCCTCCTCTGTCCCCCACTTCACGGTGGCGCACTCGCTGGGCACGTTGGCGGCCGTTAACACGCGCGCGCTGGTGCCGCACGTCAAGGAGGTCCTCTCCAGGATGCTACCCCTGCTGCCGCTGCTGAGGAACCACGCCGTCAAACAGGCTTTTGCTTATGGTCAGTGTTAGGACATAGCGGAGGCTGAGGTTCCTTGACTGCTTATGCTTCTGTAATAGCTTCTGAAGGAAAGTTATTTCAGTTGTAGAATAAAACTTAGTTGGGGTTCATGCACCCCAGATTAAGAAGCACTGACTTATTGGATCTAGACTACTTAAAGAACTAGGAAACATATTTTAACTTACAGTGAGATCATGTCATTTAATAAATAACAATAGTTCGTCGCCGGATTTTTAAAATAACCAGTTTTAATAGAGGTTTCTCTAATCTTTATAATATCTTTAAGTAAAATGGGTATCTCTTTTTCCAGCGTTCGGCCACTTCGCAGTAGCTGTCTCCGAGCAAATTGGCGACAACGTCGAGAACGACAACATAACATCCATCAAAGACAACTTCGTCACAGAATTCTCCTTGATTTTCGACGTGTTGTACAACCAGTGGCTTCCTTCCACCGAGCCGAGAGTCGCAGAGTCCGTCCTAGAGGCCCTAGGACCCATCACCAGGCTCATCTCAGAGAGACAGTTTAACGACACTGTTAACAAATTCATGCTTTCATTGCTCAGTTTGTACCGCAGACCACAGCTTAATCTGTACTACGTCAGCCAATGTATATCGTACTTACTGACGCCGTCGGCTCTAAATCCTAAATTAACCTTAAACGATAGCGTGATTAATTCAATTAATCACGTTCTGTTTAATCTGGTTTTGCTTGAACCTGATTATGACCAGCCTCATACTGTTAAAAACCACTTTGAAGTGTTGCGTTGCTTAGATCACATGACCACGCAGTTTTCGGACCAGACTGTGGAAGGTCTGTTGCACCAGTGTAAAAATAATCAGGAGAAAGATAGAATGAAGGCTGTTATTGCTATCACTCATTTGATCACGTCGTCTCAGATTTTTATCGATAGGTTCGCATCAAAATTTATTGTGTTGCTGAAAATAATGATAGCCAATGAGCAAGGGTTAAAGATGAAGAAGTTGCTAGTCAAAGCCATAGTTGGGTTGGTTTATAGAAATTGCATAACTGTGGCTGAGGATTTTGCAATGGTGGAGTTCATTATTAAAAACTGCGGGTTTGAACCAGCAGGAAGTATACCTAAGAACGAAATCACAGATCTACACGACACGTGCAAAAGCTCACTTATTTTAATGTGTAATACTGTAACGAGCGTGAGGACACAGTTGCGGAACCTATTGCTGAACGCTTTGACTGTCGAGGAGTTCACTCCTTCCATGTCGACCGTAAGCCACTGTCTAACGTCACTTCTCCAGAACAACTCAGACGTCATAATCGAAGATCAAAATGAGAAGACAGTCGAACTGAAATGCTCGCCTGATCATATCTTCATCAGGTGCATCACCCATATAGTTGTGCCTGAAGAAATGGAAAGAAATAGAAATTTGCTGTTATTCCTAGAGGAATACTCCGGAGATGTTCACAAGAATTTAAAGAACTCTTGGACAGTTGAGGTTCAGAGACTGCTTAAGTTTGTAGAGAAGAACGAATCTCAAGAACAGTGGCACGGAATGTTGCTGGATCTTCTTGTATCTGCTATAGAACAAGTGAATAGCAATAAGTGGGTGGAAACTATTGCCACGCTACTCTCGCAACAGATAAATGTGAAAAAACATGCACCGATGATAAAAGGAGTGTCATTGCAATATATGGCTATTCTCTCCTGCCACATGTCCAATGCTGCAGTAGTTGAGAAGGTTCTCAAACTCATCTTGTTTCAACTGAGAAGTATACCTATGGAATTATCTGATTACGTAAGCGACGCTGTTGGGATATCTTCGAGGCAGCATGGGGAGTTTGTTCTTAATGAATTGGATGCAGCATACAAGGATAATGAAGCAAGACGAAGCAGTAAGCTTCTAAATTTCCTCTCGTCAAGAGCATCCAAAAGCGACATTGAATTGGGTGTTGTTAAATACGCTATTATTAACTGTTATGGCAAAGTAGCTGCTAATTGCCTTGATGTCCATGTACTTGCGAGATTAGGAGAGAACGTAACTGCAATCTTGTATGACATATTGAAATCTAGTCCACCCTTTGATCTTTGCAAGGCGAGTATCATGACGCTTTACGAAATTAGCAAGGCGTTGTATCCAGCTGCCCATCACAACGTGACCTTGAGGAACCGATGGCAGTTGCTCAATGCTGTTCTGGAGCAGATTTACAATACTAACCTGGACAAACGCAATGTGGAACTATATCCAATGATCGTCAAGGCATCCAAAGCATTGACCAAGTTGCAAAAAGGAATATTACCCGAAGAAAGGAATACTATTCTCCGCGTCTTGTTTAACAGCGTTTTTGGAGAGCTGTCCTTGTTTAAAAGGAAGTACGAAATAGAAGGAAATGGTGATAAAAATGACCTTTTAGCGAAGACTCTGAACGACAGTTTGTCCTTGTTACACAGACTTATCCGAGAATTGATAATCCAATCAACCTGCTTAAGCACCATGGATGATTTAATCGGATTGTTAATAGAATGGCTGCGTCATGATAACGATGAGATTAGAACAGCGGCAGTTTTGATCCTGCAAGTAATGTTCGACACTTACATCAAGAACGTCAAACTGAACTACGAAACACCGAGCAAATTCGGTCAGATGGGCTACCTCCTCGGTCTGATAATCCCAGGAATAGCCGATACAAACTTCCCAGTGAGGTTAACAACAATTGACTGCATAAAACTGATAATACAAATCCAGGATCTTTACGAAGGGCATACCATAGAACCTGACGATGAATGCATGAGAGAGTTAATTCAAATGCAAAACAACGTTTTAACGAACGATTTGGGCATGATAGATGACTATTGCATGATGCTCTGCGAAATCATAACTCCAAAGATACCTCATCATCACAACATGCAGTTTGTTGAGAGTCTGTTGGAAAGTTATGACGACGAGGAGTTCAGGAGTACGGGGATCAGTGCGGTGTTGGATGAGCTGTTCGTGAAGAGAGGCCAGGACTTGTTTCAAAGTATAGAGAGGATTGTGGAGGTGGTTCTGAGCACAATGGACCGCGTGGGTGAGGAGGCGAGAGAGAAGTTGATAAGGCCGCTGGCTTCGTTGACGAAGCATCATACAAACGCCGTCACCGCAATGTTGCTGGCTCAGAGGCTGCCTTTAAAAGAGTAAGTATACCCAATAACATGTTAAAACTAGTCGGCTTAAATATAGGATAACTGTTTATTATAAAGAAGAGGCGGAATTCAGAGGTTTCTAGATGATGATTGATGGTTTCATCAAGTTAGATAAAGTCCTCCCCAAGCATCATCTCCAAGTCTAATATGATAATGCTGCATGTACAAGTCACACAAATCCTCCTCCGCTGGGGCAGACCCTTTTAGCTTCTGAACTTCTAGTTATGGGTCGATTGCACACCCTCATCTGAATGATTGCTAAATAATACCAGTTTGGCTAACGGGTTTGCTTCAAGAAGGCTTGGCTGGCTTGATTAATTACTTAATCAAAATAAAATATATTAGTGCCTGAATTAAATTACCAACAGATAATACTAAACTCCTGATATAATACTGATTCTTTAGATTTTCACGGTACTTCCATAAAAACCATCCCGATTAAACTAGCTTTTTAAAAGCTTTTTATTTACTTGAAACGTATGTGTGTATGTTTGGGTTATATCTTGTAAGGAAGATTTGAACCACTTTCCGGGGATCGATTGAGTTGAATTTTGGTACACACCAAACCACAGCCTACAGGTAAGGGTGTTGGGGAGATTTCGATGACGATACAACAATATGGCACCATCGAGCTGGTCAGATGATGGAGTCGGAAGGTGGCGACAGGATCTCCGCTATACTTAACGTAGACCCATCATGTTTGGACTCATTAGGTTGGTCTTGATAAGCAAACAACTTTGCAAAAAAAAGTGTTATTTGAAACAAAACCCGCTTCCAAATCGGTCCATCCGTTTGGGAGATACATAAAAAGATACACGCGTTAAACTAAAATCGCCTTTGCTTTCTGAAGTTAAAAAATAATATATTTTCAGCTCAGTAATGCGCTGTTGGCGATACTTAGCTACTGATGAACAACTGGCGATGGCTATTGTGGAAAACTTTCTTCGCCTCATGGGTTCCATTGAGCTATACGAGGATCCGTATCACATCACAGAGAATCATGTTGCGGCGTTGCAACCTTTGACCGTAAGTATTCTTGCATCATAAGTTCTTTACTTTCCTTTAAAAGGGTGTTGGGGAGATTTTGTATAGACCCCGTCCCCACCAACAGTCATAGGATACATGTCAATGGTTCATTAGGACCAAAAAAAGATAATATACCTATTTTAGTTGCGTTGGGGTTTATTTAATGAAAATTATTTTTATCGGCAAAAAAGTGTTTTATTTTTGAAAATAATCTTAAAAAATGTGTTTTATTTCAAAAACTAAGGGATTTATTTGACGATAATTGAAGTTTCTGGAAGAAATTTGTTTTATTTTTGAATCAAATTCATACAATACGATTACGCTTTTCCAAGAAAATCCTGTACATAGGGCGATCGTCGTGTTAGCAAAAAAACATCGTATTACCAAGATCTATTAACTGAGATATTTTTAATTTCTGTTGATCGGTGGGGACATTGCTGACCGCCCATTTTCCTTCGTGATATAATACTTATGATCGATAATATTTATATTGTGATAAGAGTCAGCCTGAGCCATTGTCGTATGTACGTATCCGATAAATATTTTGCCATTCTATACACGCAAATTGCGGATATATCGGGACCGCTTACTGGGAATAATTCGTCACGGCAGAAAGCGTTGTTTTTTTTTATTATTTGCTACTTTTCTGATGTTATTGGCGTTTGGTGACGTTTTCGCATTACACTTACTTAAAGAAACAGGTTTCCCGTGTTGGGATAATATTCCCATGTTGTCTTATGCGCTCACTTATAAAAAAAACAGGTTTAAACTTGATGGTTTCTTAATAAGCAGTGATCGAAATAGGTAGTGCAATTTCGGGCGAACGACCTTAATATGGATAAGACCCGGGATTCGTATTTTTTCTCAGAATATTTTCTTGATATGAACATAAGTGAAAAAGTGCGAAAAATAAAAGTTGTTGTCACTGAAAATACTTTTTCAAGATTTTCTCATTATAAGTGTCTGCATATTTCGTCAATGTGATATTCTACTGTACTAGGAAAAATTCTGAACCATTAAACTGCAAATGAAATACCGGGGTTACAAGCTATATCCATACTAAGCTTACGTACCGAAGTCTCGCGAAATTGCGCTATTCAGAATGATCTTCAGTATTCTATTGGTACCGCTCCTGACACGGCGCATCAGTGATGCTATCCGTTTCCGCCTGATTGCATAAGTCATCGGATGCGTTCCTCGGCAAACATCCCTGATGCGCTACAAAAACAATAGAATTTATGTAAGCAGTCAGTAATCAGTCTGACCTTAAACAAGCACAAAGTGGTTCAACAATTAGATGTATTTGGAAAGCAGACTAACAGTTTTTTAAGCCTTGCCTTCTTTTTTCCTTCCCGAGGTTTTTAAGGCTAGATGCAGTAACATAAATAACATCTTACCTTTGTATCTTATAATTTGTCATTGTTTTTTCTGGTGAATAAAGCAACTAGAGACCAAATTTTGCACACTATTTTCTTGATTTTACATTATGGATGGTTTTTTTACGACAAAATTGTAAATATGCCAATTTAGTTGGTGGGCGTTTTCCAAAAAAAGTACCTATAGTTAAGGACAAAAATTAACAACGTAAACTTTTCCATTACGTCAGGAAAATTAGTCATATATTTATATACTGCCGTCATAACATAAGCGAACAGGCGGTATTTCAAATTAAATAAGCTTAGCAGATTCAAACCTCACTTGTCAGTAATTTGTTCGAACTTGCTACAGGAGTTTTTTCTGCGATGCCACTATTTCTCTTCAAGCAGTATTAGTTAATTTTCGTGACGTAATGGAAAAAATGTCGTTGTTCATTTTGTCCTTAACTATAGGTACTTTTTTTTGAAAACGCCCCCTGATTTAAACACTTAGTTGCACAAAAATATACCGAATTATTTCTTGTCAATTTGCCGTTTTTTTTTCAGCTTATCAGTGCTCTGGGCGAAATGCTACAAGAAGACTCAATGAGTACAATCTGCGACTCCAAGTTCACTGACCTCTTCGCGGTGCTATACACAACCCTGGCGTGCTACATAGAGGCGGAGCCCCCCGCGTATGCGCCCGCGCAGAACAAGTCGCAGGAGCGCTTCGGGTTCATACCGAACAGGGATTCTGTGAGATTATCGCCTGCTAAGATTACTATACATACGTTCAATGCGTTTTTGGATCGGGCTGGGTGTTCGAAGGTGAGTGTTGTATGTAATTTCAACCTTCAGATGTAGTATGATTTCGTTTATCACCGTGGATTAGATATCCGTATTTTTTGGTATGTGTTATTAAAACACAAATGCGAACTTGTCCCTTTCAGGGATTTCTTCTTGCTAACCAGGTAGGCAGCAATACCTGCAAAGGTCATAATTGCCTTCAGAGCTGATATCTCATTAGAAGATACCTTGACAGGTCGTTTTCTGCACCCAAAAATCCTCTCTTCGCAGATTTAGATTATCGTCTTTTCTGTGGACACTCTGGAAGTTAAAGTTTTTATTGCCTGATTCTCTGGCTAAGCCCATTCCCTCGCATAAACAGCGTCAGAACTGCTTTAGACTTATCATATAAAAACATGACTATTATGCACACAAGTTTTTAACCACAGGAAAGACAACGATTATTTTTAAGGGTGGGTTGTTTGATCAGATTAACAATGAAAAAAAAAAAAATGAAAATTTGATACATTTCCTTAAATTAGTTAGTTTAACTACTGATCAAACAACAGGCTCTAAGAGTGCGTATGACCTATTCAGTTATTTAACTTATCCTTAGAACCCTTTCTGGAATGCCTTTATAATTATGTATACTAGAATTGCTCAGCTACTTAACGTACAATACTAGTTTTAGTTCATGATAACTGAAATGAAAAAAGTCTATGCATAGTCGTAAATAAAATAAGAAGATTTTGACAAAGTTCTCCAACACTGCTATTGCTTTAGGTGAAAGAGGCGTGCTCGCTGTGCCTAAGCGTGGAGCACGGGGACCCGTCGACCACGATCTTGGAGCTGGCGCCCATCCTGAGCGCGGCGATCTCGCGCGAGAAGCCGGCGCAGCTGGCGCGGCTGGTGGCGCGCGTCGCCGCGCACGCGCGCAGTGCGCTGCCGCCGCAGCGGGCCGCGGCGCATGCCTGCGCGCACGCCGCCCTGGCCTACAGGTAACACACAACTACAACGGTACGTCGCCGCGCACGCGCGCAGTGCGCTGCCGCCGCAGCGGGCCGCGGCGCATGCCTGCGCGCACGCCGCCCTGGCCTACAGGTAACACACAACTACAACGGTACGTCGCCGCGCACGCGCGCAGTGCGCTGCCGCCGCAGCGGGCCGCGGCGCATGCCTGCGCGCACGCCGCCCTGGCCTACAGGTAACACACAACTACAACGGTACGTCGCCGCGCACGCGCGCAGTGCGCTGCCGCCGCAGCGGGCCGCGGCGCATGCCTGCGCGCACGCCGCCCTGGCCTACAGGTAACACACAACTACAACGGTACGTCGCCGCGCACGCGCGCAGTGCGCTGCCGCCGCAGCGGGCCGCGGCGCATGCCTGCGCGCACGCCGCCCTGGCCTACAGGTAACACACAACTACAACGGTACGTCGCCGCGCACGCGCGCAGTGCGCTGCCGCCGCAGCGGGCCGCGGCGCATGCCTGCGCGCACGCCGCCCTGGCCTACAGGTAACACACAACTACAACGGTACGTCGCCGCGCACGCGCGCAGTGCGCTGCCGCCGCAGCGGGCCGCGGCGCATGCCTGCGCGCACGCCGCCCTGGCCTACTGAGATATGTTGTGATAAGGTGGAGTCGAAATGGAGTAATTAAGTAAAACCAGACATACTCGTTACTAGCCGAAGCTGTGTATTCGGAAGATCAATATAAAAGAACCACTTATAAACTAGTTTTACCAATGGATAGTTGGCAGGAGGGAGAAATGAAATCACTTTTGCAGTTGATATCAATCTAATCTGAGAAGTAAAACGATGCCCTATAAATACTACAAATTACATCGTTACCTGTCAAATACATAAAACGTTAATCAGTTGATCGATAACATATCATCACGAACTGCTGAACTCACTAAACCTACACGCGTGACAATTCAAACCCAGAGCATACAATGCTCTGCATGTGGTTTCCGCCACATAGCTCCCCCCCAAAAAAAAAACTGAAACATTAAAAATAACATTGATTAGGTATGCTAAACTAATCCGATCCATAAAAGCAATGACAAGGAGGAAGGTTAACTAATACATAAATGTGATAGAGTAACTACACTTTGAACATCCCGTTATCCTGGAGACTGGTTGTTGCGGCTTTCTACGACAGCCTTCACCCGCTTATCCAACAGCTTGACCGCCACGAACAACAGCACGACGGTGACTGTGACCGCCAACTGTACCACCACGATGTCCTTTACTGACCGGAGCTCGGCCAAGATGAGCTCCTTAATCTGCTCTGCTTCCTGCTGCTCCAGGGCAGGATTATTGTTGTAGTTTATCTGGTCTTTCGAACTCTGTATACCCATTTTCGATCGTCGCGGAATGAAATTGATCACTAGCGTCCGAGTGATTTTATATTACTATGTCACGAATCTAACTACGCGCCCTGACCTAGTGACGTACGTGCGAGATTTTGCCTGCGCACCGCCGTCAGCTCCTGAGTCATCGAGCAAAAACGCTGGCTTGACACGATCAATTGACACGACGGTTTTTTTGCTTCCGCGAACAATCCGAAAAACTTTGTCGGTCCTCTCTATCACTGGATATCTCTGCATGTGGTTTCCGCCACACTAGTACACAGTATTTATATCTAATTATTGCTTACTTGTTATTTCATACAATTACGTGCGTCACATGTTGCAGGGCGTAACGTTAAGTTACGGTTATTGTATTAATTCGGTGTATAGTACACCTCCCCCGAAAAGTTACTCTTCACCCCCACAAAGTAAGAAAAAAAAATGTGACATACGTAGTTGTATTTTACATTTTTTTTTAACACATTACAATTAAATTAAGTATATTTAAATCTATTTATTTTCAACATACAATTTAGTATTATTTTTATGAGTTATGTATGTTTTATTATTTTTTAATATTTTAACATTAGGTGATACATCTTCTATTACTTTATAAGGTCCATTATAGATAGGGTCTAATTTATTTCCTACTTGATTTTTTACAAGTACTGAATCTCCTGGTTTATACATTATAGAGCTAATTTTCTTATCATATGCTAATTTTCTAGTGGCTTTGCTTATCAATAAATTTTCCTTTGCTTCTAACTGCGTTCTCTGTAATCTATACTTAAGTTCTTTAGGGTAACTTTCGTAGTTATAGAGAGGGTCGACAGAAGAAATTAAATTGCTGGGTAACCGGCATAATTTGCCAAAAACTAACTCGTATGGCGTATATTGCGTCTCTGTATGCACGGTGGTGTTATATGCGAAACACCAATAGCTCAACCAACTACTCCAGTCGGTGCTGTTATTGCTGCATTGAATCCTTAGGTATGCTCCTAGGTTCTTGTGCGAATTTTCCAGCGCGCCTATTGTTTGATGATGGTACGCTGTTGATTGCAACTTATTAACACATAATAAACTACAAACTTCAGAAAATACGCCTGACATAAATTCGGTACCTTGATCCGTTATTACGGCACTCGGTATGCCGTACCTTAAAATATAATTATTTACAAATACTCTACTTACAGTTTCAGTGTCCTTTCTTTCTAAAGGATAAGCCTCAACGAATTTGGTCAGTTCACACTGAATTGTTAACACGTACTTATAATTAAGGTTATCTAAATCTATGGGCCCGACTATATCTAAAGAGATTCTTTCAAAGGATGTATCTGGTGTCGTAGTTATCACCATTGGTTCCTTAATATATTTATTGGTATGTTTGTTGTGTTGACAATGTGCACATTTCTTAACATATTCGTAAACGTCATGGCTCATATTCGGCCAGAAGTAGTGTTGTTTGATATTATTAAGCATTCTGTTTACCCCCGCGTGGCCACTCGTGGGTAAAAGATGAAAATCATTTAAGATAACTCTAATCTCGTCTTTGTCGTATATTTTTGTAACACTTTTTGTCACTAGGATCCTAGGAAAATCACATTTATAATTTGATAGAAATGCATTTACTTCTGTTTCATTTTGCTTATTTTTTATTATAACAACTTCATCTATATTTAGCTTCTTACAAAATATTTCTAACTCCCTCGCTAACACGCCTACGGTAGATAACGATCGGGTAGTCAGATAAATACATGATTTGCTAGGTACGTACATAAAACTTCGTTTACTGCTCATGATTCCCTTGTTAAATGCGCTCATGTTACGCTTATAATCCGAGTTAAATGTTAACTCAATACAGTCTTTTGGAGCTTTACTAATTTCCACAATTCTAGGTTGATCAAGCCTGTTAGTTGTGGGAACATTAGCTGTAGTATTGTTGTCATAACCTTGTTGATTATTTAATTTCCTAGCCTGTGCTCTTGTCGTGACTGATACAACGTGTGTGCTAATTTGCTTTAAATCATCACTATTCATCGGTAAACGACTCAATGCGTCTGCAGCTGCATTGTTTCGTCCCGGAATGTATTCAATATCGAAATTAAATTCTTCTAGATATAATCTAAATTTAGTTAATCTGCTCGATGGATCAGTCATTCCGAAGAGATAAATTAATGGTTTATGATCGGTTAAGATCTTGAACTTTTTCCCATACAGATAAGGTCTAAAATGTCTTGTAGCCCACACGATTGCCAAAAGTTCTAACTCGATAATGGGGTATCTTGTTTCTGCGGGTTTTAAATTACGACTAGCGTATGCTATGACTTTTCCATTGCTGTTTGAAAGAACAGCACCTAGGCCTATTTTTGACGCATCAGTATGTAAAACGAAAATATTGTTATCAGAGAAATCTGGGTAGTCTAACACATGTGGACTTAAAAGTACATTTTTTAATTTTGAAAATGCTGCTTCACACTCTGGGGTCCAATTGAAAATTGCATTTTTCTTTGATAATTGGTTCAACGGATAAGCTATGTTTGCGAAATTAGGAATAAATCGCCTGTAATAGTTGGCAAACGCCACAAATCTTTTGACTTCGTCTGTATTTGTCGGTTTAGGGTATTTTTTTAACACCTCTACTTTTGCGGGGTCAGGTTCTACTCCTTGTGAAGTAATTCTATGTCCTAAGTACATTATTTCTTTGCGCAAAAATTCACACTTTAAGGGATTGAGTTTAAGATTAGTTTTTCTTAATCTATCTAAGATTCTAACGAGGTTCTGATTATGTGTCGTCATCGAATTACCTATTACAATACAGTCATCTAAATATATGAAACATTGTTTATAATTTAATCCTGACATAGCTATAGTCATTAGTCTAGAGAATACACTAGGACTAGTGCGAAGTCCCATTGGACACCTCTTCATTTGATACATCTTGTCATTTGTGAATGCGGTGTACTTACGGGATTCTTTATCTAAAAGTTAAGTTTTAAGTTGATAATAACCTTGCGATAGGTCAAGCTTTGAAAAATAGATACTACCAGCTAGAGAATCTAATATTTCGGTGATATTAGGCAACGGGAACTTGTCGTCTTGAATTTTATTGTTCAGTTGCCTATAGTCCACAACTAATCTCCATTTCTTTTCTCCTAATTTATCACATTTTTTGGGGACTAACAAAACTGGGCTTGAAAATTCCGAAGTAGTTTCTTCAATAATGTCATTATCGATCATGTCTTGAATCTGACGCTGCAGTTCCTTACGTAAAGCATGTGGAATCCTGTACGGTTTCACGTAAACAGGACTCACATTTTCTTTTAACTTAATTGTGTGTTCTAATAAGTTCGTAGTACTGAGTTTGTCACCGGGTAGGTGAAAAACATCCGCATATTTAGCACAAATTTGTTCTATGCTTAGTTGTTCCTCTTTATTTAAATAAGATTCTAAATTTAATAGAGTTAGTAAAGTTTTCACTCTATTAACGCTAATTTTACCCGAGTCAAAATTACAAATATCAAAACTACCTAAACTGTACACGTGTAGTTTTGATAAATCTAAGTTTACCACTTTATCCGTTGTATTTAGTATTCGTACAGGGATTTGCCCTTTTTCTGCTTTTGAAATTAGACCAGCAACGAAAACACCTGTCTGCATTTCTTCCGCTAATACTACACAGTCCTTGTATGACTGCGCGGGAATGCGCGTAATCATTTCGCACCGCGGAGGGACACTATGTATATAATTGTTCGAAATACCTTCTATAGGTATTACAATGCTTTGTTCTCGGTCCTCCAGAGTCATGGTATTGTCCTTGTAACTAATAATCGTGTTATAACGCTTAAAAAAATCTTGGCCTAAAATTCCATCGGCATAACATGACAAATGTTTAAACACATAAAACTTTTCTTGGCAAATAAAATTCTCAAAATACAAAGTTAGATAAATAAATCCCTCGGATACTAAATCTCCACATATCCCTTTAATCGTAATTTTATCTCCTTGTATTTGCCTAAGGAGGTCATGCCTACTTTGCAAACATTCGTACTTAATGACGCATAAGCTTGCGCCGCTATCAACTAATAGACTTATTCTATCCATATTATCTACTCTACAGCTAACTGTGCTAAAGTTATTATAACTAAATATTCCATTATTCCTATTAGTCACGAAAAAACTGCGTATTACATTTTTCGTTATTATTTATCGGAGGTGTCATGTCATTGCGTAAATGTTGGGCACGAGGTGGTGCGGGGAGCGGAGCCTCTCGCGTTCGACGACCGCCGCGTGCTGATCGCGCGAAATTACGCTGACTTTGTCCACCACGGCTTACCGGAATGTGTTGCGAAACACCTATATTCCGATTATTATTATGATAATATGTTGGTTTGTATGTTTGTCTGCCTCTATTGAAATTACTTCTAGAATTCGAATAGCTACGATAATAGTTTCTATAACTGTTACAAGGTTGATTACGTCCATAATGTTGAACTTGATCATCCCTTGGTGACGAACTCTGTTCATCAAGGGCTGTCCTAATGGCTTCGGGCAATGACACAAATTGTCTAGAAGAAATTATGGTGCTCAGCTTTGAATCTGAAAGCCCGTCAGCAAAACGCTTAATAGCTGACTTCTCATTCATAGGTCGCAATATGTCGTACCTACTGTCATCACCGTCGGCTTGGGAGATCATTAAATTAACAAAAAGGTCCTCTATCTCTGCCCCAAATGCTTCGACAGATCTCCGTCCTTGTCTCGCTCTGTACAACTGAGCCTGAATGGATTCAGCTGATTTTTTGGGCAGTAAAAATTTTCGCATGTCGGCGATTAGAGTGTCTACGCTAGTATATGACATCTTTAGTCTAAGTTTAGCGCTAGAAGAAAGTCTAGTTTTTAAAACAAAATCTATCAGAATCCCCTGAGATTCGTCATTGACAGTGGAGCTGTACATTAAAATACCATCTATTAACTGTTTGGTGACCTCTTCTCGTTCCGTCATGATCGGCAACAAGGCGATGGCCGTTTTGATGTCAAAAGTAGATTTAGCCATTTTGTTTTCTGTTTGAGATGCCGTATCTACTAATGCTAGCAATATCTTAATCCTACTGTAAGTTTCACTAATTTCCTCTACTAAATCATTAACTAAGTCTATATCCGAAGAACTTAATTGTATTCTTTGTTCTTTTATTCGAGACACAATATCCGCTGCTTGATTATATAATACGTTCGAGTCCTCTAACTTTTTTAGACCAATTTCCTTCTGTCGCCTCTCTGGACCCAATTTTACGATATATTCCCTTAAATGTTGCCGCAGCGGGCCGCGGCGCATGCCTGCGCGCACGCCGCCCTGGCCTACAGGTAACACACAACTACAACGGTACGTCGCCGCGCACGCGCGCAGTGCGCTGCCGCCGCAGCGGGCCGCGGCGCATGCCTGCGCGCACGCCGCCCTGGCCTACAGGTAACACAAAACTACAACGGTACGTCGCCGCGCACGCGCGCAGACATGCGCATGGTTACTAAAATAACTTACATTATACTAACTTTTTAAGAGTAGTAAGTGAACTATGGAAAGGATCAATGTTACACAGATGTGTAATATCTAGGAACTCGTCTGAAAAAGGTATATCGGGAAAAATGAATGTTTTCTCAAACATGCTAAACAAATATGAAATTACTATCATAGAGGCATTCCATCTTAGTCCTCAGGGTTGGCAACGCATTTGGGGTCTTAGGATTGCAGTCTTATGATTTTAGTTTTGAGTATTCAAATGTTTGTGGGGTTTCACTTACCATCAGGTGATGCTTGGAAAGGGTAGCTTTCCCTTTGAAAAACGACTGCAATAGCCCCCTTTTTTTCCTAGAAGTAAAATAAATGTGAAAACACATTCCTGTCCGCTGCGATATTTTATTCAAAAATGGTCTCTAATGCCTGTAAAATAAAAAAAAAGCAAAAAATATCCCATACTCCCAATTTAATAAAAGGTGGCGGCGCTGGGGCGCCGCGCGGTGCGGCGGAGGGCGGCGTCATTGTGAATTCTCAATACTATCTTGTAGTACCACTTCTAATTGTGTATTTGTATCATTTACTCGCATTTATTGAGAAAAGCATTATATATGCCTCGGCGGGAATGGGATTGCCTGACTCGTATTTTATCGTTATTAATGTACTATTCCCTCAACACGAGAAAAACAGTTTGTGCAACAAGATTGCAAATTGGTTTTTGCTGCGAGTGTTGATTTTGAATCCCGAGCAAGCGAAGGATTCTAAAATTGCAAAACGAGCGTAGCGTAACCTATTCCACGTTATAATCCAGAGTGCAGCGAGGGATACAAAGACACGAGATGCCAAAAAAAATGGTCTCGTGTTGCACATACAACTCATCACCTCAGCAGCGAAAGATTATAAGGTAAAAAAGACAACATGGTGAACATTAAACGACATCACTCAGTCGTTGGCCCGTTAGGCCTACCTTAACACAAACAGGGTCATTTTTGGGAGTAAGAATTTGTAACAAATAGAAATGAACTTTATACTTAAATTGCCTGGATTATGTACCTCCGCACACCAGGTCTCACGAGGTTAAGATATCAATTATCCACGTACTCCTGCAATCAAGAGTGTAGCGACACAGCTTGAATAGCTATTGATATGACATTCGCTATATACGCTAGCTATGCATACTGTTTCTTCAGTAGTTCCAGGCCCGTAGACAACGTTTTCATAGTTCATATTTCAACCTCTTCTAAAGTAATTTAATAGAAGTACACAACTACCTGGGTTACTATACTCTAAACGTCTTGTTAAAATTTGACATAAATTTGCTACATACTGTTACGTACGTGGGGGTAGGTAACTGATGCAAAAGCACGAACACACCGATAATTAAGAGCTAGACTTTATTAACACACTCATTTAATCGTTACAAACAATTATCGTGCAATAAACTTGGATGATCGCTCGGGTCACTCGTTCGCACTGCACTGTGGGAGCGCGTAGAACAACCGGTCGGACATGCGAGTGCGCGACAGTAAACTGTTTATTGCAGATAAACTGCTATTATTATGGCCTCTAAATTATAACGAAATGCTAGTATAGTGCATTTTTAGCAACATATTAATAGGGGAAAAGAATAGTCTTCCGATTATATAGCAAAAAAAAAAAAAAAAAAAAACGCAAGATTTTTGTCAGTATTTTATTCTGGTCGCATGCAAACATCCCTTGATAAGTTTTTTATTCGTCCTGTGCTTAGGATTCACTTAAAAATGCATATTTCTTTATTACGCCTACAATTTAAAATTATATCATCTAAAGAGATTGCTATTAAATTACACAAGGCGCACTGTCGAAATAGTAAATAATTATTGTAGATATTGTTGTTATTTATAAGAAAAGAAGGTCATATTTTCATCATTTCTCCGTTATGGTTATAAAAAATTACAAAAGGTTACTCATACTCTATAATTTGGGTTTCGGTTTCACTGATGAGTGGCTGCGCTTCGATCAACAGTTTTTTTTTCGTTGTCCTTTTAATGTTACTGGAGATAACCGGATCAGACCGTAAAAGTAATGCATGTATCAGATCAGTATTGCAAGCAATCCTAGATATTTTGCGTGTGTGGTGAAGTCTCACATATCGAAATATTTTATGATTGCATTCTTGTGCATCTTCCGATAATGCACCTATTGGCAGGATTGCGTTGTGTTTTATAATGTCTGCTCCATGAATTAATATTTTATGGATGGTAACGGGCATATAGTACCATCCATACAATTGCACGTATAACTCCGCAGTTTCACGTGTATAAAAACGAAACGAATCTACATTTATCGCGAGTCCTGAAGCTATGACTTGTAGTATTATGTAAAATCTTTTTAAAAGATCTACATTTAGACCCGTTATATCCGCACTAATCTGGAAGTTTGCGAAAAATCTCCGAGCAGTGTTGCCATCATTTGTGTTTCCCACGCCTTGCTTAACCATATCTATTAACAACCCCAATCTTCTTTTGAATTCATCTTGTATGTTGCGTTTTGATTGCTCTCTGACATTCTTATTTTCTCCTCTTGCTGACCAAGATTTGAATGATAAATTGTATGCTATATGTAACATACATTCAAAGCTCCTAATCCACGCATGTAAAGAGGACATGCCGAATTCAAAACAGTCTTGATTTGGTTCACGATTATAAGCTACATCGATGTCGTTCATAGCTTTTGGAGTAGCACCGCAAATAAAGCATTTCATGGCTGATGATGTATCTGTTATATCATTGCAAATTTTTGTATCAACCATCGTTAGTAACATTTTATAATTCACAACGACATTTTTGAAAACATATGGACGTAATTGCCTTATTTCTTCATTTAATTCTGCAGTGGTCTTCTTTGTTAAATTTTTGTTTTCTTTTTCGAACCGAAAAGATATTGGTCGACAATAACGAGAGGATGATGGTGTAGGATTCTTCCAAATGGATTCAGATAAATCTTCATTATTGAGTTGAAGGGGAACGAGGCTACAAACAAATACAGATGAATCATCGTGTAGAGGGTCTGAACTCTTTTGCTTGTAAACAGACTGAGAAGAGGCTCCATCGCATCCCCATTTTAGAACCAAGACAAGATTATATTCTTTGGTATTGTCAAATTTTAAAGGTCGCATTATTCTTTCTATTGTTTTATCCAGTAAACATTGCAAATTAATACTAACATAATTTTCAGCTACAGTTATTGCTTCAGGTACTGGACACAACTCTTTCTTCAGTTTTTGAATTTGAGCATAAGCAGGAAATAATCCGGGAGCAATATTATTAACAGATAATCGCAATTGCGAGTACTGCTCTCTAGTTAGGTTAGAGTTCACATACAAGCTAAGTGCATCGTCGTCAGATAAGGATTTAGACTCGTCCGTGTTATTTAAGAGTTTTTCGCAAAATTCCTTAACTTTTGTAATGTGTGCCGGGTGTGTTTGAATGAAGTCAAAGATAAATTTAGCATGTGTGTGTCTGATACTTTTTGATGCTACGTAGTTTAGCTCATCGATGGGGAGGGATCTTACAGATTCAGTTCTCCTTCTCTTTTGACGATCACTCAATGTATTAAAATATGCTTTAGAGGATGTCGATGTCGATGGAAGCAAAGTCGGAGGCTTAGTGTTAATAACATGAGACCAGTCTATTTGTAAATCAAGCCAACTGCCACATGTAGATAGAAACAAATCTTCTTTCCAACATTTGTCTTTCCGTTTATTCTTCACGGTATACAGAAATTTCCTTATTTTACCGTTTATAGCACTGCAATAAAGTAAGCAAATTGTTTAGTATTCAATACAAAAAAATATACGTTTTAGTAACATTAAACAATACTTACGATTTAATTTCCGAAGAGATGGTATTTGGAAATACAGCCATCACTTTTTCTACAGCAATACTATGATCTCGCAGATCATGTTTAAGCAGATTATATAAATCACGATTTGTTTTTAGTTTTTCCATTATATTCCGATTATAACAACACGCACAACGATTGACGACGGCTTAGTGTGAAGACTTTTTTAATTTTGCGGGTATACTGAAATTACTTGCACTATAAGTTTTGAAGTGCCAGGTACAAATTATAATATTTGCCGTTAATTTATTTATTTATTTGTAAAAATCAAGGAGTTAATTCATGCGCTCGGTTGACACAAAAAACGTAATATTTAATGTATAAATAAATATTTACCGATTCTTCGATGTTAGAACTGCATTTCTATTCGGCTGCCTGCCTTAGCAGATTTAAGAAATAAATTGCTATTTCTTTTAAATAGGCGCTTTCGAAAAATGACCTCCAATTGCAAATATCTCTAAAATTCGGCTAAGTTCGGGTAAGGTTAAAATGCAGCGTATTAAAATTATCTTTAACTTATAACTTGTAATACTTAGTATCTTGGAATTGCTTGGCACATTTTTTATAATCATGACTTTCTAGTTTAATTTTACATGAATGATAAAACAGCAATTATAATTAATTATAATATGAAACACCTAGATATTATTTGTTGTGGCGATACTTAAACATATATTCTTTGTAATAAAATCAAAAAAAGGACCTCAACTACTACACAACAGTTAAAATAGTACCTAGAAGTATAGTCGAGTTTTACGGGTTTATCGGATAGTGATGTTTGTTCGAGTACTATTCACCAACAAGGCAAATAAGTGAAAAAATAATAATAAGACATGATGGTCTAAGCGTTAAAGTTTACAAAAAAGTCATTTAACAGCAAGAAAGTGAAACATTTTATTTTCAAGCATGTCCGACCGTTTGTTCTACGCGCTCCCACAGTGCACTGTTCGCTCTCCAAGTAAGGAATGAATCGCCGCACGCGCCTCTCACCTTTTATACACCCACTCGCCGAATGTTCCAGAATGTCTTCTCGAATGACCGATGTATCTTGACCCTTCGGGACGTTCGATAATGGAAGTTTTTACTCATTGCGGCTTTGTATTAAAATAGCGACGGCCTTGGTCTTGAACTCGATTGAACCCGTTAACAATAGAGGTGTCCTTGAGTCGGCGCGTCGATTCTTATCTACCTACCTACGTAACCATACCTACTCGTAACAATACAAAATGTGTTAAATTTTAAAGAGACGTCACATTTTATCGACGTTTTGAATATAGGAACCCAGGCCTATCTATCTTAGTTTTTTCTTTCGATGTTGTTGAGTAATATTTGATTTCCGCTTTTTTACTTCAAAAAGTGTACCTACTATATTACAGATAGGTTTTTGCGCAGAAGCTGCTTCAGTGAATTTTCTAATCGTCACAGGATCAATATACAGTTTCGGCCTGGTTATGGTTCTGCAGAAACAAATACATTATTTTGTATGTATGTATGTTTCCTCGGTTCAGATGCAATGACAACCCAGTCCTGATCGAGACGGTGCTGGCGATCCTGAACATCGGGTGGAAGGACGAGCAC
This sequence comes from Acleris holmiana, assembly GCA_949316455.1. Classification (NCBI taxonomy): domain Eukaryota; kingdom Metazoa; phylum Arthropoda; class Insecta; order Lepidoptera; family Tortricidae; genus Acleris; species Acleris holmiana. The sequence goes on along the minus strand of OX438763.1, from coordinate 3,990,813 downwards.
GCGCGCGTGCGCGCCACGTGCCTGCGCGGCGCGGCCGGCATCGCGCAGCTGCGCGCCGACCACCGCGCGCACGCGCTGCCCGCCGCGCTCGCCGCGCTCAGCCAGGGCGTCGACGCGCAGGCCACGCAGTAAGACAACGGAACACCCACTCACGCGCACTTCAATAAATACATACGTACATAACATCACGCCTTCATTCCCAGAGTGGGGTAGGCAGACCTACAGAAATACCAACAAATCTAAAAAGACTTGTTGATAATTCTATAACCACATTTTGCACAAGTAGGCTAAGATGTTTACTTGTGTTAGTGACAGGTTGCAAGCGCATCGCCTAATATAACTTCAAGCCCTTATTCCCTTAGTCGCCTCTTACGACATCCACGAGAAGACATGGAGTGGCACTATTCTAACCCGGCAACAGCACGGGGTTAAATAATATCTAATATAAATGTTTATATTTTAAAATATATAACACTAGACTAAACATACCAAAAGACAAACCCTAACTTGGAAGTTCCTGTGTTTCAGGCATAAAAGGACTTACTAACTAAATGAAATAATAAAATAAAATGAAATAATGACATGTGAAGTACAGTGCAGAGGTTACTTAGTAGATAGTTAAATTATTAAACAAACTAATAACAAAAATATAATGAGTCAGTACCTATTATGAACTAAGTGTCAACAACGTAACAATAATGTTAATTTTGAGACAATCATTTTTGTTTCTGTATCTTCGTAGGACATCATTTGTAGTGCATCTTGAAGGATTCTTTTAGGACTATTATTGGTAACTCATCACTTCATCGAATGTATCATTTCAACGAACGCTATTTTCTGCTGAAACCAAAATGATTTCAGGCTATCTTAAATATTAATTACGTAGGTTAAGTTAGGTTGTTTAAGATACCCTGAAAACATTATAGTTTCAGCAGAAAATAGCGTTCGATGAAATGATAGACACCCATTATTTTTACTAAGAGGATATAATGGTTAAGGCATTCAATCTATTGGGAAGAAGTATAAACCAATATCAGGGGACAACTCATCAGTAGCTGGACATTTTAGTACCTTGTCATAGCTATTGAATTTTTATCAAAATGTAATATTTTTTTTTATGATACGTATCCGTCAATCACTCACTAACTGTACTGTTTCATACATCTGATAGATAATTTCTTTCTAGGCTAAAATTAAACTTTTTATTTCAGAAAATCGACAGAAAACGTGCCCCTCGCCGCAATCCAAGGGCTCAGTCGTTTGCTTCTCGAACTGGACAAACTAGACAAGGAATACGAGAGAGAACTCCTCTCTATCTCCCAAAAGATCCGGCCGTTTATGAACACCGAGTCTGCCCAGCTCAGAGAGAGCTCTATAAGGCTGTTCGGTATCATAGCGGGACGGGTCAAGTCCGAGCAGTTGGTTGAGCAGGGTGTCAGCTCGTTACCGTGTTTCTTGCTACATCTGTGTGATAATAACCCCGCCGTTGTGAGGGTAAGTTGCGATTATTTAATACTAGCTGTAACCCGCGACTCCGTTCGCGTAGGAGTCGTTTATCGGTATTCTCGCGGGAACTATCTAATTTTCTGGGATTAAAAGTAGCGATGTCTTATTCTAGGATCTAGCCTATATGTGTGCCAATTTTCATCCCGATCCGTTCATTGGTTGAAGCGTGATTGAGTATCAAACATCCACGCAACCAAACTTTCACATAATATAAGAAATAAGATAACCGGTGAAATTACTAGCATACAGGCATTCCACTTAGTCTTCAGGGTTGGCTACGCATGTGCGGCCTTAGAATTGCAGTCTTATGATTTGTCTTGAGAATGTAAATATCTATGGGCCTCAGATCCCGCTTACCATCAAAAGGCCTGTGTGCTGGTTTTCTTTGTAAACAAAAAATCTTGAAGAAACTACTATTTCTTTAGTCTGTAATATACAGTTATATAAAGTGCTGACTTTATCTTTAGGCAAGCAAATTTACCCTGAAGCAAATATTCAAGATATTCAACGTGAAGAAGTCCAACGACCTGGTCCAAACTCACCTTCTAGACGAAGGCCGCTTGTACCTCGACGAGTTCCTTTCTGCCCTACTAAGGCAGTTGGCTGATGAGATGCCGACAAGCGTGCCAAAGTGTCTGCAGAGTGCTGTTAATTATCTACACTGTGCCAGGGAGGATATGAAGCCTCATCCTCCTCTGTTGATAGGTGAGTTACTAGATGCTCTGGATGAGTTCTTTTCTGCCTTGAAGAGGTTGTTGGCTATACCCAAGTGTCTGCAGTGTGCTGCCAACTATCTACACTGTTGCAGGGAGGATATGTAGCTTCCTCCTCTGTTGATATGTGACTTACTAGGTGCTCAAGACGAGTTCGTTTCTGCCTTGCTGAGGTAGTTGGCTAGGCTATACCCAAGTATCTACAGAATGCTGCCTCATTCTCTGCTGTTAATAGGTAAGAGTTACTAGATGCTCTAGACGAGTTCTTTTCTGCCTTGTTAAGGTAGTTGGCTTTACCCAAATGTCTATAGAGTGCTGCCAAATATCTGCACTGTGCCAGAATATGAATACTCCTCCTGTTGATAAGTAAGAGTTACTAGATGCTCAAGCCGAGTTCTTTTCTGCCATGCTGATGCAGTATGTCCAAGTATCTGCAAAGCGGAAACTTATCTTTTTGTTGTTAAACAAAAGCAGGATAACCTATTCTAAATCAAAGTCCAAAGTAAAGTTGGGTATGTCTTCTTTAGATTTCAGTAGTACTGAGTGAAAGTAACTAGACATTTTTATTTATTTATTTATTAGCTTTATTTTATCCCTTACATTATATTGTGTATACTTAGATATTTATTTGTTAGTGATGTTAGTTTTGTACTTAAGTATTAGATTAGTATTGTTAGAAGTAAGGACCGCCTTTTGCGGTAAAAGCCTCCTCCAAACCGTGCCAGGCAGCTCTATCCCTTGCCTGTCTGGTCCATAGGTTACCGGCTATTTGTACGATGTCGTCACTCCATCTTTTAAATGGTCTACCTTTCCTTCGTTTTTTATCTATTGGATACCAATTTGTGATAATTTGTGACCATCTTTCATCCATGGATCTCTGAATATGTCCTGACCATTTCCATTTCAGTGTCAGAGCCTGTTTGACCGCGTCTCTCGCCTTTGTTCTTTTCCTTATTATTGAACATTTGACTCTATCTTTCAATTTGATGTTCATGTAGCTTCGTTCTATGCCTCTTTGACAGCTTCTTATTTTATTTAAGAGTGATTTTTTGAGAGACCATGTCTGGCATGCATGGGTAAGGACCGGCGTTAGGCAGATGTTCATGGCTTTTGTTTTCAGTCTTGTTGGTATGGGACCTTTGAAAATTTCCTTCATAGCCCAGTATTTGTTCCACGTATTCTTCACTCTGCGATCAATTTCCTTTTCTGTACTGGATTTTGTTGAGATAAGATGGCCAAGGTAAATGTAGTCTGCAACATATTCTATTGGTTTAGACTGTATGTATATAGGTATTTCTTCACGATTAGTCATAATTTTCGTTTTATCCCAGTTGATTTGTAGCCCGACGGTCTCGCTGTGATGATTTAGAGACTCTATCATGTGGTTCAGTTTGTGCGGGTCATGCGACAACAGTACTATATCATCCGCAAATCTGAGGTGCGACAGGTACTTGCCATTGATTTTTAACCCCATATCGCTCCAATCGAGGTTTCGGAATATGGATTCTAAAACTGCGATGAAAAGCTTTGGGGAAAGCGGATCCCCTTGCTTTACCCCCTTTCAACTTGAAATGTTGGTCCTCTTGAATCTAGGCGTACTCTTGTTGTGCTTCTCAAGTAAATAGCTTTGATAAGTTCTATGTAGTCGTGGTCTAGTCCCTGCTGGTTTAAGGCCCGCCATATAGAGTCATGTGAGATTGAATCAAAAGCTTTCGAGTAATCTATAAAAGCAACGTATAAGGGGAGGTCATTTCCTTAAACCGTTCGATTATCACTTTTAGTGTGTGTATGTGGTCGTTGGTAGAGAAGTTTTTCATGAATCCCGCTTGTTCTATAGGCTGGTTCTCATCAATTTTCTTTGCTACACGTCTTAGAAGGGTCGATGCAAATATTTTATATAAACAGGATATAAGACTGATGGGTCTGTAATTAAATATCAGTTTAGGGTCTCCCTTTTTATACAGTAGAGCTATTTCTGAGCATGTCCATGTTTCTGGTACTTCTTTTGTTATTAATATACGGTTAAAAAGGTGAGTGAGTGGCTTTATTAATTTTTCTTTCGCAGCTTTTATCATTTCGTTTGTAACTCCGTCAGGTCCTGGGCTCTTTCCTGTTTTTTGTTTTTTAATAGATAACTCTATCTCGCTTTCTAAAAAGGGTGGTACTATTTCTGGTTCCGGTTTATATTTTTTTGCCATTGGTTTCTCATGGTTTTTATTTGTGCATGTGTAGAGGTTCTTGTAAAACTGAGTAGCTACCGTCATAAGGTCCTTTCTGTGTGTGACGATGGTTCCTGAGGCGTTCTGGAGTTGTGTCATGATTTGTTTAGTAGTTTCTAACCTTTTGAAAGCCTTTTTTATTCCACCTGTTTCTTCTATGAATTTGCTAATTGTATCGAGTCTTCTTTTTTTAATGTTTTGTTTTATTTTTTTATGTATTGTCCTATATAGTTTACTCAGACTTTTCTTGCCTAGTTTTGTTTTTCTTGTTTTTCAATATGTGTTTTACGTTTTTCAGATTTTCTATTTCATCTGTTATAATTTCTTTATTTCTTTGTTCAGTTGTTCCTTCAGTTTGTTTTTTGTGGCCTTTTAGTAAAAATGTCTCTATTTTTTTGTTTAATTGGTGTACGCTGTCGTTTTCGCAGTCCGACAAGGATGGTAGGTCTTCATTTGCAATTTTGTTTTCTGTGTAAGCTTTGTTTCGGTAATTAGCTCGGGATTTTGCGTTTTTCTCTATATTTACAGTAATTCTAATCATTCTATGGTCACTAGGGTGTTGCAGTTGGCTTATCACATTTGTGTTCTGTATATTTTTTGTGACATTTGTAGCTATAAAGTCGATTTCGTTCTTTGATTTTCCATCAGGTGCTCTCCATGTCCACCGAAGCTTATTAGATTTGTAAGAGTAACTAGAAATAAGAAACGTTAAATTTAGCCCTTAAGGGACTCAATATACCACCGCGTTGAAGTGAATCCATACCTCATTCAGATAAAAAAGATAACCCTCCAAGTTCAAACAATTTTGACGCTTCTCTCTTACATTCCAATTGAGAGAAGTCAAATCATCTTTTATTCCCTAGGTCTCCTATACGCAGAGCTCCACCGCATCACCGAAAAGTATCCTGAAGAGTCAGAACTCGACCCTGACGTCACCAAAAGTGCCAAGACCCGTCTCCTGCAGCTGATCAAAGATCCGAACGCCATCGTTCGACAGAACTCGGCCCTGGCTCTCGCCAATATATGTTTGGTTGAAGCAAGCGAATGACCCTCGGTCGCATTCCGGCGATACGCCGGCATCAGATATAGACATCTCATGTGTAATTAGGTGCAGAATCAGGAGGGAAAGGACTCGCTCAAAGTCTAAATGCTTTTGGCGCAATACTTACGCGATTTTTCTTGTTTTTTCCGCTACTTAAAAAGAAGTTATCCATGTTTCTTTGTAACCTGAGGGGGCAATTTTTGAAGCTCACCGACGAAGAATACAATTTGTCCCGCGATTTAAGATACGGGCGGACCCATCTTTTGGATTTTATATGATAAAAGCGTTTTGTTAATGGGCGGACGACGGATGTGAATTACGTCAAAATCATGTCAAACAATAAACTTAATATGGATATGTCAAAAATATCAGCGTATATTTTGTACATAAATATTACTCGAAATTTAATAAAAGTCTTATCCATCTTATGCTTTTGTCACCATATTGCATTCATTGTCCGCCCTTTAGTTATGATATCAAATCCAAAAGAAGGGCCTACTCTTAGATTAAATCGCTGCACAAATTGATTTTAAAGTTAGTCATTTTTCGTCGGTGAGCTTCAAAAATTGCTCCCCTGTACGCTACACGCCTTGACAGATTATTAAATGCGGGGTCTCGTTAAATTGTTATTCACTCAAGAAGTGTCATATGCTATATCAGAAGCTCCTTAGTACTGATGCTGCACTGGTAGTCAATGCTTGCTCTTGACAATTCTGACATATTGCACAACAATGAAGTTTCTGAATATTGATAATGTTGACAGCTGTTATTGCGGGCAAAGGAATAGTAATACCTGGCTTCGAAGAAAAACGATGGGGGGCGTTCATGTGGCAATTACCGGATGCTTAACGCCCGGACTAATCCGGATAAATATCCAAAATTACTATCCCTTTCTCCTTCTGTTATCGTGTGTTGTTAAATCTTGTGTTAACTATGGACTTATAATTTGAAACCCGTTCATACAGCTACAATTGTTTTACTGCCGTCAATATTATCAATGTATAGAAAATTCAGTGTCGGGGCACTGGTCCAACTGTTCTGTCCAACTGATCAAAATTGGCATCATAAATATGAGGTAGGTTTAGGTTATGTTAGTCCTCCAGCAGGCCCGAAAGGCCAAACCACCCAGAAAAAGGAGCTCCGTCGAGTCTGATAATTAGATATTCAAATGGAAACTATTGATCAGTTGACAAAGCAGTTGGACAGCTGGTTGTGCAACGCGTCTGGATTGACTTCTTATTAGCCTTTTTAGCAGATCTATCATTATACCAAAGAAGCCGGCTAACTGAAATGAAGTCAAAGCATTCTACACTCTATTGGTAACCACATTCAATTTAAAATGCTTATACCATTAATATGCAATTAGCCGCCTTTGGTATTACGGCTGAGATAGTGGCAGTTAATAACAGTACGTTACTAATAGTATTGAATAATACAAGTGAATTTAACGGTTACAAAGTTACTGAATAAAACGTGCGTTTTATCGTTACTAACTTAAAACTTTCACATGGCACTTAAGACCTTTGAAATTGAGTGTATTTTTGCACGAAATATTTATCTATTATATGAATTATGAAGGAGAAAAGCACTTGTCCAAAAGGTATCACTTTTGTTTTATAAGTACTTATTTTCAGTATCTCCGTGCGTTTACATGAAATTTAAATTACTATACTCTCTTTGTTTATGTATTTAATGCAAACGAACAAAGCGTAGTATACCCAATAGAAACCGATAACTGATTAAGTTGTACCAAACTGTTCCGATAGACTGTTCAACTGTGCCACGTGGCTTGGTTTGTTTACATTCATGGACTTTAATTGATCAGCCACTTACCACTGTTCGTATTTAACCCTCTAATGCTAATCGGGTTTAGTCGGTTTAACTCTTATATCGACACAGACAATTCACACGTCTTCGTATAATAGAAGAACAACTTTGTATAATTTGAACGGTTGACTAACCTGAGAGCTAGTTTTACCGAGTGACATCACCCAAAGTTAACCAATTGCATGTCTAGGAACCGTAACCTAGCAACTTTGTATTGATCATGAAACCTCTATGGATAAAACTTTATTTCCCGTTCCGTCCACTTGGATCCATTGCATGGCTCCATTGATGGATCCTAGTACACTTTTTCCTCCACCTGAGTCCATCGTACCAATCAGTTCCAAATAATGGATTCTAAGACACTTTAAGGTGCACTTGGATCCTCCACTTACTTAAATACTGTACAGACAAGTCAGTGGGACAAAAATAGTAGGACCACGAGGAAACGGCCATTTAAATTATACTTCGTTAGATTAATTCGGAGGATCCAAGTGCACCTTAAAGTGTCTTAGAATCCATTATTTGGAACTGATTGGTACGATGGACTCAGGTGGAGGAAAAAGTGGACTAGGATCCATCAATGGAGCCATGCAATGGATCCAAGTGGACGGAGGGTTATTTCCTACCTTTTTCCGACTATAAGTAATTTTGTCATCATACCGTGTACCGTTTTTGTAGTTACTATGACTACGTTTTAAAACAACAGCTACTATTGGTGATACAACGCCCAATCAGCTATTCATACTGAGTACAGTCCTTATTGGTCGTTTCAATAGGGTTGCTATGGCCACGTTTCAACAAAACATAATGCGGCAAAACTCTAAAATGGCTCATCAATTAAAGACCGTGACTTTACTTAATGGAGTATAGTAAAGGATGAAGACGCTTGTAGCTTATAAAACCCAATCGTTAAGGTAATCAATAGGTTCAAAATAATGTAATTGAACTTAATAATTAATTATGTTGCCTCCTTGCTATATGGGTAAGGACCAAAAAGTTCGCACGCTAACTCAAGCAATCCAATTTTCTATACGACGTTTTTTTTCGTTGCAATGCGACGAAAATTAGCCATACAATTGTAAGGATACTCTTTGCCGCGCAACAGAACTTTTTCCGTCTTCGTTTGTATGGTTAACTGCGCTGAACTATGCTCCAACTTTTTGGTCCTCGGCATTTGCTATATAGGCTTGGTTTTATTGGTCGTTAGTCCGCATGCTAGTAGCAATACATTGACGAGTTGGTGTTCACGTTATTGAGTCGGGAGCTATTGCAACGAGGCAATGCAACGCTAAAAGCAAGCGGGTTAAATCCCAATGAAACTGGGCCTTAAGACATCCATTGATGCCTTTGATAGTTGCTAAAGTACATACTATATTGTAAGCTTCCAAATGTATATTAACACATACTTAAATCTATATTAAAATTTTCGGTGACAGTGCAATAACGGGTAAGTTTCAACTTTAATAAATTGCAAAATGTACCTTACTGACTTACTAGCTAAGGTGTATTTTGCACCTTATTTAATTTTGTTAGTTACGCGGTATTGCTCTATTACTGACGCAATCCCGTTTTAGTCCAGTTTTTCTAAACTTTTTTTTATTATAGAAGTACGTAGATTCGATCTGTATTAGTTTTTTTTTATATATTTGCGGAATATATTGTTATACAGTTATAGTTATAGGAATATCTTTATGTTTATCAATGTTTGTTATGGTTTGGAAATATGAATTAAATTGTAAGAGACTGAAATAACAAAAAAGTACTTTAGCAAGGTTGAATTTTGTCGTTTAAATATATTTAGTTAGTAGAGATTAAATTTCTTTACACAATCGGCCTTTATTGACGGTCGTAAGCGACAGCTGATTGGCCTGTGATAAATTTTATTGTCCATTGAATTCACGACGGTACATTTCTCATACATAGACGCAAACTTGCAACGTCAATTTAACTGGTGGGGCACGCAGCCGTAGTTCAATAACTATATAAAAAACTCGATATAATAATATCCCCTTATTTGCTATAAAAGAAATGGTTATAATTACACTTCCTCTAATTTAATTTGCTATAATGATTCACTTGCTATAAATTCATGTGCCATAATAATTTATTAGCATAATCTTCACTTACGACATGTTTTTAATGCTATAAACTTATTTTATATGCTTTGAAATTCTAGAACATTCATTTACTGTTATTATCGTCAGCCATAAACTTTAAATGGTTTAACATTTATTTATATTCTTCAAAATCTCGAAACTTTACCAGCTATGATCGAATCAATATATAGCGGATGGTTGTGATCGTCGTAGGCCATTCCCGGGGGTGTGGGAGTCAGGTATAAACAAACCTTATCAACATTATTTATTAGATAGGTAGGGTTGTACGCACAGAACTATATTTCTGTGGTTGTACGTAATAAAGTAATAATAGAAAATATGAGAGAAAAACGTTTACTAAGTGCAAGCCCAAAATATTTTTGGATAGTTGGATTCTTCCGGTAACCTTTGGGGAAGGAAGATGGCTGATTGAAAAATGTCCGGCTTTTACTTTTGATTTATTCTGATTACTGTTTAACTCTGCTCATTTGACATTGGCGATATCACTGTGGAATACCGCGGTGGACCGCCATTAATTAAAAAAAGGAAGAAGAAGAGGATAGTTTCATATCACTTCACCGCGATCGTATTAGTGCAAAAAAACAGCGTTTTTTTAGTTATAGGGTTAAACGATTAGACACTGTCAATATCCTAAATTTCGTATATTAGGTAATATAATCATGGACTTTTTTAGACATTTTAAAATCATAATCCCTAAACGTTATAGAAAATGACTTTTATAACAAATGAAACATGGTAGCAAGTGATGTTATAGCATACTAATTTATAGCATTTCATTTTAGGTCATTTCATTTTATAGCAAGTTCGGTAGATCCGGTATAATTCCGACCCCTACTTCCAGAGCTGATAACTTTTAAACGGTCCAATCGATTTTGATTAATCCTATCTAAAAACCACCCCAGGTAAATCGAATTGGTTTATTTGTTTGGGAGCTACTGCCACAGACAGAGGCACATATTCACAGACACACGTTAAACTTAACCTTTTCAACTCTATTGACGGATATACTGCATCATTGGTTTAACGCCAACGACGAATATTTCCGTCATGGTTGCCAGTGCAAAATAGACCTGAGTATCTATGTGGTACGGTTGACATTACCTCTCGTTTTGTATTTGACATGGCGTTGATAAGGTTAAAACATCCGACGGTTTGCGTATAGGTTGAATACACTATATACTTTCATTACATTATTGCAAAGAAAATAAAATAGATTTAATTTAGATGGGGGGCAATCAAACTAGAAAATTGACTCTATTGTATTAATATTTCATTGGAATATTTCGTTTTATGGTGGGTCTTACCAGGATAACGCAGCTTCGGTTTGTGTTTTGTTTGGACGACGAAATCAATGCTTTCCGTAAGCACACAGCGTCGCGAGGCAAATAGGTTGAAGTCGTTCAATAGGTATCTTTATTTCTCGAGTTATTTGTAAGAGCGAGACAAAAGTACATACGTACTTTGCTCGAGGCCGATTGTGTAAAGGGGTGTGATATTATAAACCTTATACCCGCGTTATTAACCTTATGAATCTTATAGGCTTGAAGGCAGAAATATAGCAAGTTTTGCCTGGAGCCACGTGCTTAATGTAAATGGTATAATGTTTTGTTTAGTTGTAATTTTTAAAACTTTGGTTCGCTATTGGGGCTAGTTTTACATTTTATACACTATTAGACGAATAGAGTCCTTATTCATGGTTAAAGTGTGATATCTTCCAGTCATCGTCCATGGTCCACCTAATTAGTTCACCTGGGGGCCTAACATAAACGTGGATAAAACATATGTCACTTTCTGACCAGAATGTCAGTGCGAGAGTGACTGCGTTATAACGATATCGCGATTGACTTGCTTTAGAATCGTTTATGGCTCGGTCGCCATTATTGTAAATGACATAAGACTTATCAAAACGTTATAAAAAACTGACCTGTCCCAAACTAAGCTGTAGGCTTGCTCTATGGGTACTAGACAACGATAAAAATACATAAATACATTGAAAATATCCAAGACTCAAGAACAAATATTCGCGCTCATCACACAAATATCTGCCCTTACCGGGATTTGAACCCAGGACTGCTGGCTTCAGAGGCAGGTTCACTCCCAACTAGGCCAATGTGTCGTCAAAGTGTCATGTCGTGTGTTGTGTGTGGTGTCGTGTTGACAATACGTAAACACCTCAAAGACGATATTGTTATTACCGTGAAGAATCCCAGCCCTGGACATTGTAGCACACCTTAAATGAGTCGACCGAGCTCCGCTACCGCGGAGCTCCTATTTCTGAGGTATTTTGTGCCTTCGGGCCCTCTGAAGAACCATCATACATAACCTAAACCTACCTATTAATTTTAACCAGTTTAGTCTCGGTAATCCACAGAGGTGAACGAATAACGTGGATCACAGACAATGACCTATATCTTCGAAGAATACCTACGTCTAACAGTGGACCTGATTCGACTAATATGATTGTAAAGTTTTTTTTTAAGGAAAATTTACCGGTATGGGAATATCACCAAATAAAACAGAAACTAGACCAATGATTAAGTCTAAAAACTATATAATAACAGTAGGTATGTGTTAACCTTTTCGACGCCAACGACTCGTATATCAATCAGCACCGCAGGTTCAACGCCATCGACTGATATATACGTCATGGTTGACAGTGGAAAATACCTGATTGTCTATGAGGTAAAGTTGGCATTAGCTCTGATGTTGATCTGTCAATGGCGTGTGAGTGACAACTTTTGTATTTGATATAGCGTTGAAAAGGTTAACAACGCAATTTTAGAACGATCTTGTAAAATTAAAATTTAAATGACAAACTACCCCCAAAAGTTACGGCTCTAGTTAAGTCAACGCTGTATAAATGTGATATGTCTTAACCTCGTGAAGCCCATACTACAAACGGAGATTTTTGTAACTGGAAATTAGAATCTAAATACAAGGAAATTAAGTCCAATTCCTTATTACCTTTCTCTTAAATGCCATTTAAATTCTGATCAAATTAAAATGCACTTTATACTACGTTAAAATAATGTTAAAGCTATATCGACTGTATGTACCTCCTGTCGAACACTGGGTCTTACGAGGTTAATCTAGATTTAGACTAAGGGATCTCAGGTAAACCGTTTAGAGTATGAAATAATAGTCTGGCGTGCAATAAAGTCAATTTATCAAATAAAAATCAAAAATAAAAATATTATAAAATTAAATATAATAAATGTAAAGTATGCCGCCGCGTTTCAAATCCATGGTTGCCAAAATCTTGTTGGTATAAATAATATGAGGTACAATTTTTTATTCTTATTTTATATCCTTTATTGTATGTCATATAGTCGCCAGTAGGCTTGCGTTATTTCGCGCTCGCGTACACACTGAGTTCGGGTTTAAACGGCATGTCAGATTAAAGTGTTATTTTGCAGTTGTGTTATAAATGTTATGATGAATTAAAAATCGATTTTGGAGCATAATTAGAAACACTTCAGTTTTATTGCCTAAATATCACTTATCAAATTAAGCGACCATTTAACTTTAGAATCTAAAGTTTAGATCGTTCAGTAAGGTCTAAACTGATGTATAATCAGTTATGTAGGGATTTCAAAACTAAGTTCTGACGCATACGTACAAATCCTTATAAAATGAAAGGTTTGTTTTCAACAGAAATAAATTGTGCATAATTTCAAACTTCAGTTCATTAGTAAAGAATAAGTGTTAGGTACTGTCAATAAAATTAGTTAGGAACTTTTTAATTTTTTGGTAAGATTAAAAAGTCAAGCTTAAGCGTTTCTAATTATGTGGCCACCTATGTATTGCCCGGCGATTTTAAGTTTGCCGTTATAAAGTTTGTTTTGGAATAATACACGAGTCAATTTCCGAACCCATAATTCGCGCCCACCACAGAAGATACTACAAGTAAAGTAGCCCCAACTAAGTAATTTGAAACAAACCGGTTCAAGTTAAATTCTTTGATATATGACCAGTTGGACAATTCCTCTAGTGTCAAGGATTAAAGAAACAATCGTGCAACGTAAATGAAACATTTTTCCTTCTTTCAACGTAAATATTAACGTGCATTTCTAATTGGTATACTAAAATTTTGAAATACCAGATTAATTTTTTTGCCGGATTCAAAAAGCATACGAAATTATTAGGTAAGAATAAATTTTAATGTTGAGTTTTGGGCAATCCTGCTATTTCGTTACCTAATTAGCTAATTTGACAGCGTGGCGTGACTTCGTGGGTCAGTACAACTGCTTTGATTCATTTATAAACGTGCATGGTTAATTCAAGGCTTTTAAAAACTTCTACGTTTGTACGAGGCCGTGAGCTTACTGACGACGTAAGGAGCGTCCTCACTGAGAGCATTCGCGTGTAATGAGCATTTGGCGTCGAATATTCAAGTGGTGTGTGTGGACCGCAGTAACGCTCGGCTCAACGTCCACACCAATCGAATATCACACGCGAATGCTCTCAGTGGGGACGTCCTTTAAAGGCAATATTATAATTTACTTTGTTTACCACATTTTATAATTGTTTACGATGGTTTTCGATACCTACTTTTAATGTTTAGTTTTCTTAAGCAATTTAATCCAACGAGCACAGCAAGAAGGGCCAAGGATTGGTTCTCTATGTTATTAGTACCCCTCATAGGTTTTCTTCAGCACTTAAACGAAACGCAGAAGGGCCAATGTGCAATTTCACATGTTATTATATGTAAACATCGGCGACTCGTGGCATTAAGGTAGCATTTGACGTTTCTGACAGACTAGTGATGTAACAATGATTTTCTGGACAAGTCGAGCAAAAGAAACCAATTAGAAAATAACCTTTCTCAGATCTATCAACTGGTCATTTACCTACACTGTTTGGACGATTTTTTACAACCGATTTCTTGTAGCTTCCAACCTTGACGAAGGCAGAATTGTCCTTATGGACAGTAGCCATTAAATACAAATTTAATAATAAATAACCTTTTCAATCATATAATATATGTACATATATGATATGACATTCGTTATAGATAATTCATGTTATGTTCTAACTTCTTAGAAGATATCCTACGTCTTCTTCTTAAGAAAATCCACTTAGTGTAAGAAAATTATCTTTCGACTTCGTCTGACGTGATGGGTAAATAAAGCATTCTTCTGTAATGTTGCAGCGTATTTTTGTTGGTGTTATCTTTCATTTCAGCGTCTTTATTTTGTAATAAGTTATTAATATTTTTTATTGTAAGAAATCCTGGATTTTTTCATACTTAATACTATTTCTAGTTTTTGATTACCTTTTAGGTGCAGCCTCAGTAATAAAAGTGACTTTTCTACTTATCTTTAGGTATTAACGCTATTTTATCTTATCTGAAAACACACTTGAAAAACGTGTCTCATCACTAGTGCTACCTAATTGCCACGAGTCGCCGATATTTAGTTATTTGCATGATCTTTGCCTGGACTTATCAAGGAACTAAAGAGTTTTTGTTATATGTTTCATTGGGAAGAGTTTTTTATAGTAATAGTCCTGCTCTAGGACTCCTAACAAAAATAACCTAAATTCTCCCTCATACAAGTTTGCAGTCCTGGTTTTTTTTTCGGAAAATACGCATATGCGAAGTTACAGAAATTTACACAGACTACTAGTTCTTGTGCAGTTCTTGCCGGACTCTGATAGACATGGATATAATAATTATACTATATTGTGGCTAAGTTAACTTCATATAATAAAACGTTGTATGTTTCTGACAA
This sequence comes from Acleris holmiana, assembly GCA_949316455.1. Lineage (NCBI taxonomy): Eukaryota > Metazoa > Arthropoda > Insecta > Lepidoptera > Tortricidae > Acleris > Acleris holmiana. Next base: position 3,975,657 of record OX438763.1, on the reverse strand, counting down.
TAAAGCTCGGTATTCTCAACTGGTTTTTCACTTTGTAGTTGCATCTCCCCTTGCCTTGTCCTCGCCACCTCTAAGGAAAATAAAAGTATGCTGCTCTTTCTAATTTCTTTTGCTAGAAAGGGAGTCGCGCTTGTAATATGTAACTCGTAGCTTTATAAACCAGGGCCCTGATTATATTGTTGCGGTTGTTAAGTTTTTTGTTGTTTATGTATCAGTCTTTTGTTTTCTGTCCAGAAGATAGTCTCCGTTAACTTACATTTTTTATCTAATCGGTACCTAAACCGTAAAGCATAATTATACCACGGTACTGAGCTCTAAACTGACTACTGTGTAAAGGACCCCGCAGCAAACATAGGGAAAAAGTGGTTTCAGTCAAATCTCACGAAGTTTTAGTATGATGTTGATTCAAATCTCCTGATTATTTTTTTATAAGGGCACAACTCTCTCAGATGTATACTTTCAGATATAATCAAGTATATTTTTTCTATTTAAGCGACGTGTTTTCTAAACTCGATATATTGGAATGATACACACTGACATTTACTGACGTTCTGACTTCATGCAGTCACCAACTGTCAGTTATGTCCGCCTGTTTAAACCCTGTATTATTATTATTTAATATTCAATCATTTATTATCGCAAAAAGATACAAAACATTTGCTTTACACAATCGCTCCACAAAACTATGTTTATAGTTTGACTGTGGAGTCAAGTCTCAGTCTCAGTAAAATATTAAACCACAGGTATATATTGATTGATATTGAGTGTACTATTACGTAAAATAGCTAACATATTTAAAATAAATAAATTGATTATTTCTGAAAGTATACTTCTAAGAGAGTTGTGCCCTTATAAAAAAATAATCAGGAGATTTGAATCAACATCATACTAAAATTTCGTGAGATTTGACTGAAACCACTTTTTCCCTATGTTTGCTGCGGGGTCCTTTAGCACCTCAAAGAGGCCGGTTTTGCTGTTTAAAGACAATGAACAAAATGCGAATGCTGCGAGCGTGAGACAAAGCAGCATAAAGGATGTCGAGGTGTTGCACCACGCCGGCGGCTGGAGGACAATAAACATGTCGTTTATTTTTTACCATGTTATCTCTTTTACCGGTACTATGTTCTCGCTGCTGAGGTGTAAAGTTGTATGTGCAACACGAGACAGTTATTTGCATCTCGTGTCTTTGAATCCCCCGCTGCAGTCAAAGTTACTTTGTCTCTCGCTCGCAGCAAAACCTAACTTTTTGAGGTGCTGAGGAAAAAAGGTAATTTATAGACCCTGGCAAATGAAAGATGAGTATGAAAACTCACTTACGCGGCAACACTGATTGTCAAAACCTATGGTAAAGAGTGTAATGACGGGTGTTGCCGCGTAAGTGAATTTTTCATTCTCATCTTTCATTTGCCAGACTTTAGTATTTTAGTTAATTATGGTTGTCTGTGGTTTGTTGTAGATTTGTTGGTATTTCTGTAGCTCTACCTACTCCACTCTGGGAATGAAGGTGTAATGTTATGTATGTATATATGGTTGCCTCACTTATTCAACTTCCAGAGCCAGAACCCGCGTTTGGGCTCCAAGTAGGATCGCAGCTGCTGACCGTGCCACACCACCGAGTCCATGCGCCACTCCGGCGAGACTTGTGGGGGGTTACTCTTGCCCAGGACCAGCTGATGAGCAACATAATTAAATATTATTATTTTATATTTATTCTAGAAATAGATATACAGCCTATAACCACACAGCACAGCTTACAATACACATACATACAGCTTATAATATATATAACCTGTTTTAATATTATCTTTCGTAAGAAGTTCTTACGAAAAATAAGATTAAAAAAGGTTGTAAAGTACCAATATCGAAATGTTACCAACATTTGAATTGCAACCTTGTCGAATCAACTAAATATTTGGTATTGTGTCCTCAAGCGAGAACTTGCGGACTCGGGAGGCCAAGCATCTTTGGCGTTCAAAAGGTTCAAACATATTGACCGTGGAAAGGTAAACATGCTTAATCGCCACTATTAAGTATGGAGCTTAATCCTTAAGCGCCACTATTAAATATGGAGTTTAACCGTTAAGTGCCACTATTAAGTATAGAGCTTAACCTTTAAGCGCCACTATTAAGTATGGAGCTTAACCTTTAAGCGCCATTATTAAGTATAGAGCTTAACCTTTAAGCACTACTATTAAGTATGGAGCTTAACCTTTAAGCGTCACTATTAAGTATAGAGCTTAACCTTTAAGCACCACTCTTAAGTATGGAGTTTAACCTTTAAGCGTCACTATTAAGTATAGAGCTTAACCTTTAAGCGCCACTATTAAGTATGGAGCTTAACCTTTAAATACCACTATTAAATATGGAGCTTAACCTTTAAGCACCACTATTAAGTATGGAGCTTAACCTTTAAGCGCCACTATTAAGTATGGAGCTTAACCTTTAAGCGCCATTATTAAGTATGGCGCTTAAGCGACAGACTAAATAAATTTAGATCCACCAAATGCGTACCGGTCTGGGGGGTGAGTAGGTTCCCGGGAGTGGGGCCCGAACGTTATTTTCGTGGGTCAGGGCCACCACCTCTTCCATGGCTATCTGAGTCGATGTCTTGTATATGTCGTTTAACATCATGTTGCGGGTTCTGTGGATCGAAAAGCTATGATCAAGGTAAACATTTCAGAATTTTTTAGTCAACATTATTAGGACTAAGTAGGTATGTATAAGCTCCACACACTTTTTATTTTATCTTTGACTAGCTCTCCGACCGTGACTTCGTCTGCGGATAGTCAGAACTTCCGTCAAAAAGTACAGATATACTTTACGGGTCTTACACTCTTAAAAACAAAAGTTGTCTCTCCTGTGGTCAATAGTTAAAAGCTTGTGTGCATATAAGTTATTTTTTTTTTTATTTTTTTTATTTTTTTTATTTATTTAGGAAACAAACAGTCACGTACAAATGGTAATATCATTCACTTATTATAACTAACAGACCTATAGTTCCATTTACTCAAATAAAATACATTAATTATAAAATGAAACAGGGTAGGTGTTGCGAATAATTTTGCAACTCATTCGCGCGGTAAGTAAGTACACTCGTAATTATATAAACAAACTAGAAAAAAAAGTAATCTTTCGTAGAACATAAAGTTACAGACAATTTAAGTAAAGCAGTAAAAACAAGAAAAAACAGACATCAGGAGAAGAGCAAACTCCTAAGAGCACTGCTGTATTTACCAATTGATAAAGAGAATATATCTAAATCTATGAAATTTATATTGTAATCACGACAGGCTCGCCTAAAGAAAGTATTTCTTGCAAAATTTGAGCGGCAAAAACTTATATGGAAAGTTAAGGGGTGGCGTACGGGGATGCAGCGGGGTATTTTAAGGGATACATTTCCAAGAAGAACGGGAGAATTAATATAATTATTTATTAGCTTAAAAAGAAATACTTGGTCTAAATATACACGGCGTTTTGCTAGAGGGGCTAAACCATGACGTTTATTGCTATTAATGTTACAGATTAAACCTTGACGGAAATTTAGCGACTTCAATAATCTATTTTGTACTTTTTCAATGCGCTTTTTATGAATAGCGTAAAGTGGGGACCACACGATGCAACCAAATTCGAGAATGCTGCGCACATAAGAGGAATATAGAACCTTTAATGTGTGTAAGCTCTTAAATGGTTTGGATAGCCTAAGTATTATACCTAATTGCCTATAAGCTTTTGCGGTGATGTGGTCTATATGTGGGTTAAAACTGAGCTTATAGTCGAGAATAATACCTAAGTCTCGGACCTGGGACACTCTATTTATAACCTTGCCTAAAAGGCTATAATTAAAATGAAGTGGCACTCGCTTGCGTGAAAATGTTATGCAATTGCATTTATCAGGGTTAAGTACCAACTGATTGGAAATACAATATGAAGTAAAGCTCTCAAGATCTTTTTGCAATTCAAGACAATCATTGTAAGTTTTAATAATTTTAAATATTTTTGTGTCATCAGCATAAACAAGATGTCTTGAATTAGAGAAATATGAGCCCATGTCGTTCACAAATAAAATAAAAAGAAGCGGTCCCAAGTGTGAGCCCTGAGGCACTCCGGAACTGACAGGTAAAAATCCAGATGTGTAACCTCTAAGCGACACTGCCTGGCTACGATTTTGAATGTATGATTCAAGCCACCTGTAAAGGTCACCGTGTATACCGATTTCGTGTAATTTATTTAGTAGTAGAAAATGATTGATTTTATCAAAAGCTTTGGAAAAATCGGTATACACGGCGTCAACCTGATGACCTTTGTCAAGAGCATTCAAAATAAAGTCTGTGAAAGTGACAAGGTTTGTGTCAACACTTCGTCCCTGTAGGAAACCATGTTGATCTGGGGAAACTAAACGAATAACTCTATCTGTCAATTCAGCAGTGACCATTTTCTCAAAAACCTTACCAAAAATGCAAAGTTATGTTTATATACAGTGTGTTACCGGCATGAGGGCTTTAAATGTAGGTATCGATTCTACTTCTCAAATGGAACTCCTTTTGTTCTACGACTTTAAAAAATGAGGTAATTTTTATTTTTTATTTTTCATACAAAATAAATTAATTCACTGATTTTACTAGTAAAGTTTGAAAGTTTGATCACCTATAACTTACTGTAAATTAAGTTATTTTCTAAGTCGTAGAACAAAAGATGTAGCATTTGAGGAGTAGAATCGATACCTACATTTAAAGCCCTCATGCCGGTAACACACTGTATGATAGGTCTTAAGTAGTCCTGACGGCGTTTTTGCGGGAATGGGCTTAGTCAGAAAATTAGGCCTTAAAAACATTAACTTTCGGTGTGTCCACAGGAAAGACGGTAATCTATGTATGACCCTTACATCACCTTCCGAACACCTTTCCATTCTTTCATCGTAACGATTTTTTTCAATCGACCCTAGATTCAACAATGTACCTATTTTTTTCTATGAATGATTTAGTCATCTTAAATTTACATACAAAATCCTCTCAGTTAATCCACTTAGAGGATTAGATTTTCAAAAAGCGCCAAAACTGGTTATTTTAAATAAATACTTAAATGAAATACATATCACAGGACAATGTTACACAAATTGACCTAGTCCCAAACTAAGCTCCAGGCATGTACTATCGGTACTAGACAACGATAAACTTACTTATAGTATACTTAAATACACACAACTCATCACACAAATATCTGCCCTTACCGGGATTTGAACCCAGGACCCCTAGCTTCGAAGGCTACTATCAACTAGGCTAGCGTGTCGTCCAAAGTCTGTTTCTTTGTTTAATATCTACCCACTTTCATATCATGTACATAGCTTTGAAAATGACTTACTTTCCATACAAACTTTACAGTCAGTAGTTTAAGATCCCAAGTTCTACTCATTACTTATTAAAAAAAAATACTTAACTCCTATACAAACTTAAACCCCTCCGTCTCACCTTTAAGGGGCAAATATAAAAAAATATATTTATAAATAAATGCCAAGATACCAGGCTCAATAAATAATCACGTGTTACTTGAAAAATTACCGAACTCTCTTACAAACTTCATTTTACCTCCTTAGGGGTGGATTTTAGAAGGTTGCTGAAAACTTTTTTTTTAATAATAAGTTCTAGTCTAAGTACCCAATTTTGGCAGATCTTACTTGAAAAATGACCTAACTCTCTCTCTCTTTTTAGGGGTGTTATTCTCCAAATTGCCCAATGTTATATTTTCATTCATAAACATTAGCCAAAATATACATTTTCACATTTCTCCCTTCAAAAATGGCCAAAATCCCATACAAACATCTACCGCCAATTTGTTACCTCTTCTGGGGTATTTTTTCTAAAATCGCCGAAAGTAATATTTATTTACCTATTTTCAAGGGTTTTTCAGAAAATTGCAGTAGGTATGGGGATTTTTCTGCTCAAGAAATGGGTCTATCAAGTTACCATCTTCGGGAAAAATCGTTTTTAACCCGTGCGACGCTCAATCGCCGAGGTTAGTAAGTACTAATATTTAATTGGATGCGGGTTGTTGGGAATTGGCCACGCTAACGCAATTAAATTTTCTATGAAACTTTTCCGCTGTGCGACATAAATTAGCCATACAATTGTAAAGCTGGGTACGAATCTGAGCGGCTCAGCCTGAGGCATGCTCGCCCTGCGCGGCGAGCTGCTCGCGACCCAAATTGTTGCATAAACATGCTCGGGTGAGGCAGCGTACTTGACGCGAGCCGTCATTTCAAAATGGCGTCTGACACGATGACAGCCGCGGCTGCGTTTATCATAACCGAATTATTAACAAAAAGAAAAAGAAATCGCCTCGTTAGTGGAACGGCTCTGCAACTTGTACGCGCACTATTTGTACGCGCCTCGCCCACAGACAAGTTAGAACTTGTCGTTCTGCCCGCGGCACGCTCAGATACACGTCAAAGTTACGCGAGGCACGCACACCGAGGCGCCTTTGAGCACGGTCAAAGGACCGACTCTCGACGGCTCGCCGCACGCCGCTCGCCCGCTACTTGCACACAGCGCGTGAGCGCGTACGAATTTGAGCAAAATAGGTGAGCCGTGCGTGCTTCGACCCGAGGCTGCTCTAATTCGTACCCGCGGGTACTTTTGGTCGCACAACGGAACTTTTCCCGTCTTCGTTGTTTGTATGGTTAACTGCGCTGAACCATGGTACTTTTCGGTCCTCACCCATGCGATCTCAGTGGATGATTATGAAACACTAAATTCTAAACTTATTTCGGATTACTTCGGATACCCTTTCTAGTCATTCGTGACTATATCTCATGGTTAAGAAAGAAATGAAAAGGGATGGGAAGCTTTCTGCCTGTTCATAACGTAAGGAACTGCTCCAACTTACTCGTCGTCTTCAATGGCATCCAAGCTGATCATTGGGCACATGACGACGCGTGGCCTTGTCCGCCGCGCCTTCTCCCGACCTGAGTCTTCGAGTTTCTCCTATAATGAAAGCGTATGCGTAATGGCATAAGTCAGAGATACTGCAGTACCCCGTAGCTAACAAATTCAATTAGTTGCAAAATGTACCTTACTGACGTACTGCTTAAGGTGGATTTTGCACCTTTAATTTGTTCGTTAGGCGGTATTGCACCCTTAGTACTTTTATATGGAGACACGACGCGTCAAGCGTCGCGTGTTGCATGTTGCGTCTAGAACGCTAACATTCTACATGAATGCTCTCATACATCGCCATTTGTTTGAATTTCCTGCGGGTCGCGCAGCACAACGCCCCGCTCAACGTTCCGCGTCTTCATAACCCTTAAATTTTTGGGTTAAGGCCATACATATAGGTACTGGCGGTTTGCCGACGTGCGTACGTGATATGATCCATTAAGAGCGTCGGCTTAGGGCGACTCGTAATAGTTAAAGTACCGAATCCAAATCCCGCGGTCGCCATGTACATTACCCGATGGTCGTAGGGTAAAGGAAATACATCTTGAGGAAACTGCACATTCTAATAGCTGAGTGCGTAACCAAAAATCCTGATGAGTCGAAGTGCAGTCAAAAGGGCCCTTTTGTACAAGATAACTTGACCCTGTGTTTGGCCATGGCTTGTCGTTCATTCATTCATCTCTGAGAAGGCCCAGGACGCTATGATTTCCCGGGTTGTTTAAATCTACGATGTCCCGTTTCGATAACATGCAACACAACGGAGTACTATTCTGCCCTCCTAAGCTAAAACACAGTATGTCAGATTCAATTGCCAACAAGTCATCAGCAATCAGCAACGTAGTTTTACCGTGTAGACTGTCCATGCTAGAGAATTAGAGATAAAACCACCAAAAAATACACGCATCCCAATTGACTTGCAAATTGGACTCGATAAAAACTATGAAGTAAAACTTTATTGGCAAAAATAGTTCAATCTATATATAATATAGATATACTTCAATATTTTACAAATACATATTCCGAACAATCAAACGTAATTAAGTAATAATTAAAAAAAAAGGAACATAATTATTACAACACATTATAACGTTAAGACTTTGTTGTAACCGTATAAATCAAGCCTTGCGTCAGCTTTGGGAAGTTTTAGTATTTGCTGAACTATTTTGTTACGCATTAAATAAACTAAACTTCGATCTTAAAGGCAAACCGCATTTAGTCAATAAAAGTTGTAGCCTAACCTAACCTAACCTTCTTTCATCTCTGCAATGAGTTTAAGAAATAAAGATTTTCAGAACTTAAAAGCTAACTTTAACCTTTTGAACGCCAACGAATCCTCAAGTAGTCATGACTGTCATGAGCTGTTGCGCGAAGAGATATTATTTCGTATGAAATGTTAACTTTTCATAACTTTTAATACATGTTTGGCGTGTGAGTGATGCATTTGTATATGATGTAAGTCGTTGAAAAGGTTAAAATACACATTCTGTTTTTATGTATTTAAATTAGTTGCTTGACAATAATTTATATCACTAAAGAAAATCTATCTTACAGCCATTTTTACGTTTATTTTAGTTCATCTACTCCTAATGATAATTAAAAAAATTAAATCCATCTAGCTATTTAGCTACTACGAGGATTAAATAATAAGCATGATTGACGAAATTTAATTTGCACCAATTTGTCTTTACACTTTATATTTATACAGTCGTATGGTTTTGTAACCTTATTGAAATACAAAGGATACATACTAAGCCAGTCGGGTTCCCTTCATCTGGGATAACTTTTTTGGCATATGATGATTTTGCCAAAAAAAGTTATGCCAGATGAATATAAACCAAGCCGGTCCAGTACCTATATATAAATCATCGGGTCAAATAATATTACTTCAACTATATCAATGTTTATATTGTATTATTTGTTACGTTGGGTTTCTCTAAAACAGTTCTGAGGATTCAAACAAAAAGGATTTTTTTCTTCTAGAAATCGAGCTGTCAATCTCGTTTTTAATCCGAACGATGCTCGCTCAATTAGGAACAAAATGTTACAATTAAGCTTTAAAATTAAAACAAATGAAAATTACACTAAATATGAAATAATATGTCATACGAAACTTAAAAGTATAGTGTATATTTATTTCGGCAGTCATTTCTTAGACATATCCCTCCTTTTTTTAATTTGAGCTGTTTCTTTACACGGACGGCAGCTGAAAAAAACAAAGCATATTACATCTGGTTTATCTATGTAAAACTTCGTCAAGATAGTAAGAGACCTAGAACACAAACTGACCATCCACTAAATACGCTGCCCTCGCACACATTATTCGCTCGCTTCCCTCGCACATGTCGCACTCACGTCTCTCGCACACATTTCTAAGGATAAGTTCACCCTTGTACAGCTTTTTAATATTAATTATTATAATGTTTTGGTTTCTTTTGTAGGGTAAATAATACAGTTATTGCCCACTACCAGTGATTGCCCACTGCATTATTTAAAGAGTGCAATCACAGGAAAAATATTTGCTTACAAAGGAACATAGCTTTGTTACTGCTTGTTGCACTTGTGTAGCAAATATTATTTTAGTGATAACAGTCTCTTAAAAAAATAAGTGTTCAATCCCTGGTGGCGGGCAATAGCCGTATGTAACCATACAACCTACCGCCAAGCAGTACTTTTCGCGTTGTTGTGTTCAGGTGTGGGGCTAAGAAAACCGGTGAAATTACTAGAATAGGGGCATTCCATCTTAGCCCTCAGGGTTGGCATTGTTAGCAACGCATTCGAAGTCTTAGGAATGCAGTCTTGAGATTGTATTGAGAATTAAAATGTCTATGGATCTCAGATTCCACTCAACATCAGGTAGCCTGTGTTAGTATGCCTTCTCTTTGCTAAAAAAATCTGCTTGTAGTTGTCAATGTCCTTAGAGATGCATGTCATTTGTAACTTAGAGGAAATAAGTTCGACTGTACATACATATATGTATATTTATTACTCGCATTTCCCACAACATCCCTCAACATTTCACACCTGCTTCCACAACTCGCAGGGTCAGCTGTATTGTATCCCTTGCGGTAGAATATCTAAGACTAAGTTCGGTCTAACGAGCCACATTAGGGCTCACGCCAGAATATATTTTTGTAGATCAAAATTTAGAAGTCAGGGTCGCCGTCATCGAAATCGATGAGGAGTACTATATATATGTACATCTATACACCTGCTTCCTCGCAATCGTTTCCTACTCCTAAAACTATTTGACGCCACAAATTATGCGTACTCTGTATTAAAAAAAATGGCATTTAAGTAATGTTATTCTATGTGTCTTTAATCTTTGTCAAGGATGGTAATTTTTGGATCGCACTATATATATTGAGTGTTTGGATTCAGGCAAGAGTCTGGGAACGTGACGTGACATGACGGGGTTACGTGATTTAAAGTTATACTCACTCCTTGTACAAGCTCCCATAGCGCAGCCAGAACTCGCGCTCGGCGTCGACGTGGGTCCGCAGCTGCTGGTTGTCCCAGGATATGCTCTCGCGCCGCCACTCTAGCGGGACCCTCGGCGGTTGGATGCATGGAAGGAAAATCTGGTGATAACACAATAGTCAGTCCAATACACTATCTTCTCCGTCGCCTGATATGGCAGCCGCACCAGCCTTAATAGGTACCCCAAGAAAGTTATGATTTCTTTGTGTGGAGACTCAACAATCTATCAGTAATTGTACTATGTCAAAAAATATTTGTCAAGCTCATAACTATAATCTGTATTAAAAAACAAAATTTATGGCGGCGACAATAAAATATAGAAAATTTTACCTGTTTTAATTTTGTAAAAATATGTAGAGTAAAAATGCTGTAAGTATTATTTACTTTAGAAATATCTAGATTAACTAATTTTCTTTCATGCACATATACCTAGAATCCATTTATTTTTGTGCCTGCATCACAAAAAAAATGATTTGAAATTAATTGCATTTGGTTTTTACTTACGTGCCGTGGATTATACCTACCTACTTTCTTTTTGGATTTTTATTTCGGTGATTGTGTCTGATGTCAACTAATACATTTTCACCGTAAAAATAGTTATAATTTTTTACCTGAAAAACCAGCTCTTTTTCGGGTACGAGTACAATTTTCTAGCAACTTCCGGTATGATATTTTGGTGGATGCAATAATAAAGGTAGTCAAAATAACGCTTTACGACTGTTTACAAAACATTTAGCCAGATGTTGAATTATTTTCATAAAAGTCCTAAGTTGCCTGGGCTATAAACGGATTCGACTCTTGTTTACCTACACTAGTCCGGTCGCGCGTCGTCTTAGCCATCAGTCTGACTCCGTACTCACATTACTTCTTTTCACTAACGAGCCACAATTCCTCTCTATTTTGAAATAAGTTTGTCAAAAAATATAGTTTCGGGAAAAGCTTTTGTTGCCAACTGTAACTATTTATTTTTGAACAGTCGTCATCTTACCAAGATCAAACTTACGAACTCAGTGGCTTCACGTTAAGAAGATTGTGAGGTGACGCGTAGTTGCGTAGGTACCAATTTTTTTACGTGATAACGTCTTATAAATCGATAATCGCCGGCTGCGACGAAAAAGCATGACTCATTGTCACGTTCCGCCTGAGCCGAGCGTGCAAGTGAGAGCGCTGAATAAGCGATACAAAACTAGGATTGTATGTACCTACGTTTTGAATAATTTGAGAGCACCAATTTCGATCTTTGCGCAGTGCCCCGAAATGTCAAGGTCATATCAGCGACATAACTATTTAATATTAAGCTAAATAATATCACTACAGTTATGCTTCTATTATTAATCCTTTTTTAATTAGTAATCTAAGACGAAGTGGGCCATTTTCATGACTTAATTGACACCTGATTTTAATGTCTACGTTGCAAAAAAACATACGAGCGCAGAATCATCAAAATCGGTGCTCTTGCCCCTTTCTTTTGTACCTCATGACGATTCACACGTGATAGAGCAGTGATTCTTTCGTGTTAATTTAGAACAATCATAAAAACAAGTGCAATTGAGACAAGAGAGGTAAAAATAACCAGAGAGTGTATATTAAAAAAAAAACGGCCTCAGCCCGTGCTAGAGCTAGCCAGCAATATAAATCAGGGCTATCGTACAAGGGGATCATGTTTTGGGCCCTGCGTGCTTGTCTGGCGCCGAACGAGCGAGGCGGTTTCGGGACCGTCTCAAAGCTGCCAGGGTGATCCTAGTCAACTACGCCTGCTCCGCGAGTTGTCGAATATTAATCGAAATAAGTTTCTATGTACTACCTAATAGCTGTCAGTATTGAATTGAAAATTTAAGGACAAAGTCAATATGGGTCTAACACTAAAAGCGACTCGCTGACATAGACATTTCACCATAGACCAACCCATTTTTCTAATTTGTTTAACCCTAAGAAATATTTCTTGGAAAACAAAACGTACAGACCTAGTGTTTCATAATATCTTCATCGTGTTAAAAAATCGTAAAAATTGGACTAAGTTTAAACGAAAAAGAACGTTACCGCATTTTGTATAGAATTTCAGCCTCGTAAATCTTTTAGCTACCGCTGTGTCGGTATTATCGTCGCCTTTATCGCGGCCGCTAAAGCATCCGTCACTTGCGCTTAAATACTGGTCAGAAAATGACAGACTTTTTCCACGTTTATCCACATCGACAAACTGCACTTTAATAGGCCCGCTGAGATCATGTTACTATCTTATATACGACTCTATCATAAGATCAGTTTCTATATGCCATGTTATTGAATTGCCCTCGATTCTGATGTATTCACATACATACATGACATCACGCCTTCATTCCCAGAGTGGGGTAGGCAGAGCAACAGAAATACCAACAACTCTAAGAAGACTTGTTAATAAATCTCTAACCTCATTTTGCACAAGTAGGCTCAGATGTTTACCAGTGTATTAGTGACAGGTTGCAAGCCCATCGCATAACAGAGTCGGCTCTGACATCCACGGGAAGACATGGAGTGGCACTATTCTAACCCGGCAACCGCACGGCATGGATTTATCATCTTTGATGTATTCAAAGATAATAAAATCCACTTCTAATGGCATGATGGAAGAAGAATGAAGGATGCGTACCGGGTTGGCTGGTGCGTTGTGGCCAGGGAAGGGAGCCCGCACGGTCTTGTTCTGGGCGAGTGCCACCCCCTCCTTCGCGGCTATCTGAGCCGTCGATCGGTATATGTCGTCAGTCATAATTTTACGTATGCTGTGGACAGAGAAATTACATAAAACTAGCTACCCGTCAGCGGCTTCACGCCACTGCAATTTTTTGACTTTCCCGGTGGATTTTACATTTTTTTTCTTTCATAAAAACATTCTCTTGACGATAACAAAGACACCAAAAAAAGAATTAGCGAAATTAGCCGTTCATGCGTGATGCCGTGATCATGGGAAATAGAGATTCCATCTTAGTCCTCAGGGTTGGCAACGCATTTGAGGTCTTGGGATTATAGTCTTGAGAATTCAAATGTCTATGGGTCTCAGATTCCACTTACCATCAGGTGGCCTGAGTGCTCGTGTGCAGAAAAAAAACCAGAACACCTTAACAGAAAAAAAGATTAATTTTTATATATATACTTAGAAATATAGATAAAAGGGAAGAAACGACTTTTTTATCGGAATTATAAAAGCTACACAACTTAATTTATGCAGTTTAAACCCTATTCAAAAATTTATTTCAAAGAGCGCTGGTGTTGAAAGATTCGTGTTATTTGAAAACTACGTTAACCGTCATGCAGGTATCAATAAAGGGCCTTAAATGACTATAAAGTATGTAATTTATACACAACTATCGACCCGCCCTCGCTTCGCTCCGGGTATTATACATATAAACCTTCCTCTTGAATCATCCTATCTATTGAAAAAAACCGCATCAAAATCCGTTGCGTAGTTTTAAAGAGCTAAGCATACTCGTACATAGGGACAGACAGCCGGAAGCGACTTTGTTTTATACTATACTAGTTTATTTTTGGCTTACTTGTCGTCAGGGATGTCGTCCATGCTGACCGCGGGGGTGATTAAGGGCCGCGGCCTGGTACGCTGCGCCTCCCTTCGACCCAAGTCTTCGATTTCCGTCTAGATATAGACGAGATGACACAAATACTGGATTAGTTATTTGACAACACGTTGGCCTAGTTGGGAGTGACTCTGCTTTCGAAGCCAGCGGTCCTGGGCTCAAATCCCGTTAAGGGCAGATATTTGTGTGATGTGACATACATACATAACATCACGCTTTCATTCCCAGAGTGGGGAAGGCAGAGCTACAGAAACACCAACAACTCTAAAACAGCTTGATAATGATTCTGTAACCACATTTTGCACAATCAGGCCAAGAAGTGATGAGCGCGAATATTCGTTTGTGAGTGTTGGATGTTTTCTATGTAATTAAGTGTGTATTTCTCTATATAAGTATGGTGCACCCGTCTCCGTGTTACACACGGCAACGGTTTTATGGCCCGGTCGGCACGTGAAATTCGGCTACGTGTACCCGTGTAGAGACGTGTACACGGGTTCACGTACCTTAAGTACGCGCAGATCCGGTCCACTAGCGTTGAGCGAAGATTAGATGCAGTGTCTCTAAAGACGACGAATGTTGGGTGTATCGTGAGTTTTTATTTGTAGCTCTTTATTCCGTTTCATTAATTTATTTTTAAAAGCATGGACTTAACTAACATTAATCATAATAAATAGGTGGGTAATACAGTAACTAAACGGGGGCTAAAATAACATTACAAAAGTATTTGGAGAGTAATAGGTTTATTAAATAATTTCCTGTAATAGTAAACTCTCGTACTAAGTAATAATTAGTAATTAATTAACAGTCCTTTTTTAAAATTTTAACTCCGACCTGCGGCGGCCCGGGTGTATCGTTGCGACCGGTGCACACGAACGCAGGTGCGGGCTACGTATCTTGGCGTGTCACGTGAAACCGGACACGAACGCAGCTACGGGCTACGTATCTTGGCGTGTCACGTGAATCCGAACGCAAACGCAGCTACGGGCTACGTATCTTGGCGTGTCACGTGAAACCGGACACGAACGCAGCTACGGGCTACGTACCTTGGCGTGTCACGTGAATCCGAACGCGAACGCAGCTACGGGCTACGTATCTTGGCGTGTCACGTGAATCCGGACGCGAACGCAGCTACGGGCTACGTATCTTGGCGTGTCACGTGAATCCGAATGCGAACGCAGCTACGGGCTACGTATCTTGGCGTGTCACGTGAATCCGAATGCGAACGCAGCTACGGGCTACGTACCGGCCGTGTTCGTGAAATTCGTGATCTTAGTGCCGCCGGAGTTAAGAACACGTACTTAGCTACGGGTCGGCGTGTTTCACGGATATCCATAGCCTTATTTGGGACTAGGTAAATTTGTGTGAGATGGTCCCATGATGTTTATTTAATTTAATTAATAGCAGATATTTGAAGCAATCCTTACGGATCCCCTCATCAGATACCGACTTGGTGACAACGGGACCACCTCGGGACCTCTATACCTACCTTACCAAACAATAAAATAACAAAGTCGACAATCGACGGGGTAATCGCGTAAAAAAACATACAATCGAATTGAAAACCTCCTTTTTTGAAGTCTGTTAAAAATAGGACATGTTTATAAGAACGGAAACCACTCACATAAGGCTGCTGCACATTTTTAGGATGAGTCCGCAAAATTTCCTTCGGAGGCCCCCAAAGTAAGTCGAATGGCATTTGCGGTCCATTCCATTCGATGAGAGTACGGATATCCTTTAAGTTCTTATAGGGAGCCCTAACTCGAGTTTTATCCCTATAGGAAGACCTGACTCGAGGCTCAAATTTTATTGTTTTGAAATCGGTTCTCGTCTGTGTCTCATAATTGAATAACATGGCTTCATAACGTGCGGCATCGTTCGGCATTTTAAAGGTAGATTATTACGAAAATATAGGTTAAAAAAACAGGAACACGCAGCAAGCGTCTCAAAAAGTCACGTCAACAATGATAGAAATATTAATTGTGACATTTATTTACTTACCGAAAACAAAGAGGATAAAATTTATAGAATAAGAACTAAAGGCATAGAAGGAGCGATAAAATAGAAGGCAACATACAGATAGCTTATTGGGATTCAGTGTGCCAAACAGAGATTGGATACCAGTTTACACGAGTTGACAACACCTTGGTGTGCACGGCTAGTTTTAGCAAGTGCTATACTCTATACTAAGTATATACTCTGTCCTTTTTAACTTATTACATACATACATACATAACGTTACACCTTCATTCCCAGAGTGGGGTAGGCAGAACTACAGAACTACCAAAAACTCTACAAAAACTTGTTGATAATTCTGTAATTAAACTTTGCACAAAGGTAGGCAATAGGGCTTGCAACTTGTCACTAACACACTGGGAAACATCTTAGCCTGATACTGCAAAATGTTTGATCTTATTGAACATTCATATTGAAATTTTCAAGACCGGTATAGATTTGACGCTTTCATTTTAAGGCTCCTTCTATGCCTTTAGTTCTTATTCTATGATAAAATCTAATCAAAGTAATCAACATAGAAGAATAATCATAGAAACAACTCGACAGTGAAAATATTTGACCTTATCTATTTAGGGCATTCGCAATGATCTGGCTTTAAACAAGTATGCTGGATTGATGAAGTTAAATTCTTTGGTTTTATTCCATTAGTATACAAACTTTAAAAAACCATTGTTTAATTTTATTCATTAACAAATTAACAAATGTCTAATCAAAACCATAAATTAGCTTGTCCTCGTAAGGCCCGCTGGAAAAATATCTACATAATCTAATAAGTATATAAAATTCTCGTGTCACAGTGTTAGTTACCATGCTCCTCCGAAACGGCTTGACCGATTTTTATGAAATTTTATATGCACATTCAGTAGGGCTGAGAATTGCCTACTATTTATTTTTCATACATTTCAAAAAATTGCAGCGGGCGAAGCCGCTGGCGGGTCGCAAGTTATATATAAAATATCGAGAAGTACTAGACAACGATAAACAATTGAATTTGGAACTTAGATATTTTGTCATATGAAGTTCAAAATAATTTTGACAGGTCTTTTTTTTTTGGGTCTCGTAAAAGGTCTTTGGGGTTACGAGGAGAGCTCAAACAAATCGCGAAACATACCTTTATATTATTATATAGATAAACCAGGCGAATATTATAATATTAAATAAAAACTATTGTTACAGTAACTTTAAGACAAACTAAGTTAAGAATGTTGAATTCTAAACAAATTAGGGCAAATAGCATGGTCAATGTGTACAGTACCGTGTACAACGAATCCTATAAATACGGCGAAATAAAAAGCAAAGAAATAAAGAGAGATAATCAGAATGTTAAAACTAAAGAAATTAATGAAGAACAGAAAGTGCCTCCGCGAAAATTTATCAGCAACGACAATTTACAACCGATGGCGGAGGTGTCGTTTGATTTGGTATGGGAACCCGAGGAAAAAGTGAACAGAACGAGGCCTACCGACGTGTTAGGACTGCTAGTAAGTCGAGCATCGCTATACCTGACTATACTGATGATTTACTGGTGTATGTATGTATGTACTTTTGTGACGGTAAAAATGTGGCGCGCCGTGCTAAGCAACGGCTAATCATAAATGCCGCCACAATGACTCACCCGCGGGGAACTGACGCGCCTAAACTTGTAACCAAGGCTCTATTGCAGGAACCGGTGAAGGACCCGGGCCGTAAGCACGCCCAAGCGACCCGGCCACGGCTAATAATGTCGCCCGCTTTCAGCGTGGATGACATCGAAGACGATGAGTAAGACAAACTTCCTATAGGCCTCCTGCCTACCAATTGAAGTCATTAATTCAGTTCGTTTTGATATGATAATCTGTAATCGGGAGTTTCGTAGAAATTACGATTTTGCCAAAAGAATATAGTTGTAAGGATAATTTAAACTTAAATCGAGTGTTTGTTTCAGAATGTCGTGATTTGTGATAGAGTTTGTTTGTTTACGACTTAGCTCAAATAAAATTAGTTTGATAATTTTATAACTATGCTCTTTTTTTTTTTTTTTTTTTTTTTTCACATACTGTACATATATCCTTAATTAATCCACCTATATCTATCAGTTCGCTGTGGTAATGTTTTATACACACCTCTTATCGTATATTGGTCGAACTAAATCTACTCAAAATGAACAAGATAAAGAAAATAAATTTAGTAATGAAAAATATCTGCCACTTTTCAGCTCAAGTTTTAATGTTTCCTTATCCTTTTTTTTCGATGATATTTTCGGTCCTTGTGTCAATCAATACAGTCATTTTTCACCATTAAAATAGGTACATATAGCATTTCTGCTGAAATATTCCATTTCCTTTTAGCCTCGACTGCCCCTTGACAAAGCACTGGGTGGATATTGTTATTGGCAGGATGAAGTAGGTTTAGGGTTAGATTTAAATTGTTTTTTTTATTAATCATTCAAAATTGCTAAATAAATTAAGGTATGTAATCTACTAACATAGCTAATAAGCAATTTCACTAACTATTATATAGGGAAACCTGAAATAAATAACCTATGCTTTTAGCAAATTCCGATATGATTATTTAATGGATTCAAAAATAATGATAATAATGATATCGAATCATTTTCAAAAAAATCCTAAGTGGCCCGGGGTTAAATAGGCACGCAACGCCACTATTCTTATTGTGTTCCGTTGCTGGGACGGAGGCAACCGCTGAAATTACCTAGCGTAGAGCCATTCCATCTTAATCCTCAGAGTTGGCAACTTATTTGCAGTCTTGAGAATGCAATTGTCTATGGTTCTTAGACCCTACTTACCATCAGATAGCCGTTTGCTTTCCCTTTGCCAACAATAAATAAAATTGCAAAATGTTGATTTAGTTGCGTAATTAAGGAAGTGCTACTGAATAGTTGGTGAACCATATCTTGCAGAGCCCGTGACATGATGATGAAGACAAACTACACCAGCGTCACGCACAGCGCCATGCAAGAGTCGTTGGCATTGGCCAAATACAATGTTGTCAAAGCTCCGTTGACCGGTTTCTCCCGCGCTGATCCGGTAATAGGTTACGGTTTTACTTTGGTCCCATCCTTTTAAGGAGAATATCGTCCTTTTACTATCTCAACTTCGTATCGTATCTAATTGATTAAGTACTAGGAAAAGCACTTATGTTCCAAGAAGAATAAAGACTACTTTTCTATGAAACTATTCGATCAGTTAAGATATTGAGAAAGTAAAGGGACGATATTTTGTATTGTATCCGAACAAACCATTAACCACAACACAGGAGTGACCACGCAGCATAAAGAATTAGAAGCACTTGGAAAGTTCAAAAAAAATTTGACTGTACTATCGCTAACGAGATTACAAATGCACTAATCTTGTGAGAGCCAGTATGCTAAGAGGTACATCATCAGGGCAATTTAGTTTTGACTGTATTTCAATGATTTTAACGTTCATTTTGATTTGTTTTAAAATTGCAAATGGAATTTCATAGCAAAGATAATTGGACTTTATATCCTTGCTGTTAAATTCGAATATCAATTACAAAAATCTCCCTGTTTGTAATATGGTGGACCTTAGGTAAAATGGCATCCACAAAACGTTCAAAATACTGTCACTGACTTTCATCTTACTGACAACTCGTTCTAACGGCATTATTAACCTTTTGAACGCCATTGACAGATATTTCCGTCATGGTTGCCAGCGCAAAATAGACCTGGTTATCTATGGGGCAAATTTTTCAAGATTTTCCAATGATTCTTCTTTGGTGTACCCCTTGGGATATAGTCCTTCCCTTCAAAGTTCATGTCTATAGGTCCAGTGGTTTAGGCTGGGCGTTTTCTGTCAGTCAGTCATAGAACTCATGGAAGATTTATATGTATAGAAGCTAAACGATGAAGTCTGTAAGGTATGGATTTCAACAGTGGCCCTTTTTGCCAAACAAACAAAAGTTATCAAATTTATTGCATTGTTCACTGCTTGTGCCTAATATGCAGTGATCGGAATAGGCAAAGCTATTTTACCTAAAGTTCGCAAAAACATAATATAGAGTCGTTGCAACCGGGTTGTTTTTTTATTAAATTGAATTCCGGATTTAAATTATTTATGTTATTTGATGCGCAAATGTTAAAGTATACTTCATACTTTCGAATTACTTATCTCGGCAAAATAATGTTTTAGACAAAAGTTTTTTTTATTAAAGGCGCCTTGCACTTGCAAACCATATAAACGAACCTTTTAAGCAACATTTCTTCGTAATTTTTTACTCAAGCTCTCAGTCACTACTAAAGCCAAAATGCTATTTCACCTTAATTATTATTCTAATCCTCTTTGAACAATAAAATATCACTAAAAAATCGATATTTCAGTAATAGTTTGAAATTATTTTGCAGCTGAGGTTATTCCGACATATTGCAATGACAACTGCTAATATGGGATAGTTCTGAAATAACTATTTTCTTGTGAATGGCAGATCTCCCTGGCCAAGCTGATGCCCCGCATGGTGTCGACGGAGTGGCGGCGTGACTCCGTGTCCTGGGACGGCCGGCAACTTCGGACGATGGTCGAGCCTAATCGCGAGTTCTGGATGAAGAACAACCCTTACAGCGCGTGAGTTCCAATACATCCCCTTATGGTCCATGTCGAAAAAAATGTTACAAGTGTATAACAGCTAATAAAAGGAGCACTAAAGGACATCTATCAAAACTAACTTACCTCAGTTTTCATCGGAAAATATTCAAATTTAACGTACGAATTTCACTAGGTCATTTTCGGCATACCGCAATTTCTAATAACCCGATTGTCAAGATACTTACTGAAAAAGCAAAACTTAAGTTTGAAATAAATGTAGGACTAATAACTAATAAAATAATTATTGAAAGGTTCCCCACCCAACTAGTTGCTTCCCGCCACTCCGCGTAGAGTTTGTTTATCGCTATTCCTTCAGGAATTTTTTGGGACTAAAAGTATCCCCTATATCCTTCCCCGGGACTCAAACTAACTCCACACGAAATTTCATCTAAATCGGTTGAGCGGTTGCGGTATATCCGTGAAAACGCAACAAACAAACAGACAGACAGACAGAGTTACTTTCACATTTATAATATTGGTATACATAAGGTAAAAACGCATATTGCAAAAAACTTCAGACTTGATGATTAAATTGATTAACTACCACAAAACTATAAATTCGAAACATCGGATGCCCCACTCTTTCTCTTTTTTTGAGAGAGAGAGAGAAAGTAGGGCTTCCAGTTAAGGAATACATTATATTGTTCTTGAACTAAGCAATTGTATCTGTTAACGACAAAACAGGACCACGCTGCCGCAGTATTAAAAGCACTTTGAAAGTTTAATAGATAATCGACTCTACGCATCGGCCATTGACAGTAAATTACAAATGCACTAAAATACAAAATTGTTTTTGCCGTGTTTCCGTATTGTCAACGATTTGATAGCTCTTATTTACTTGATAGCAATGGCGACCGGGTTAAAAACAATACAATAACACGTCAAAGATAATATGGTTTTACCGAGGTTAGGAGGTAGGGCTCGCGGTCGTGTCCGTGTTTCGTGCATCCGTAGCCGTGCGCCCGTTCCCGTGTTACACGGCAACGGTTTTATGGCCCGTTCGGCACGTGAAATTCGGCTACGTGTAATCAAGTCACGTGTACCCGTGTTGATTCGTTGTACACGGGTTCACGTACCTTTAAGTACTCGCGGATCCGGTCCGGCAGCGACTTTGAGTGAAGATAAGATGCAGTGTCTCTAAATTCGACGAATAAAAATGTATCGTGAGTTTTAATTCGTTGCTCTTGCTTCCGTTTAAAGGAAACCAAAATATGTATAATAAAAAGGTACGTAATACAGTAATTCATTAATAGTCCTTATTTGGGGATCCTATCATTTCATAACAAACGTTTCACAAATGATTCATTTCACAAACATATCATTTGACAACCCGCGTTTTTTTCCGAAACTGTAAATAATTCTGGATTTATTTCAGGACCATCGTGTAGAACCATATAGGTTAAGTTAGGTTAGTTTAAAAAAAGTCCTGAATTATTTGCAGTAAAAGAAAAAAAAGCGGGATGGCAAACTGGTTGCGTAGCGATACATTTGTGTTTTGTCGGCGTAAAGGCAGATAACCCCATATTTGTTTTAATTTTAACTCCAACTGGCGGCGGCCCGGGCTATCTTTCCGACCGGTGAACACGATGCGTTCGTATCGTACGGGCTACGTATCTTGGCGTGTCACGTGCATCCGGACGCGATCGCAGGTACGGGCTACGTACCGGCCGTGTTCGTGAAATTCGTGATCTTAGTGCCGCCGTAGTTAAGAACACGTACGAGAGCTACGGATCGGCGTCTATCACGGATATTCATAGCCCTAGTTAATAGAGCTTGGCTGGCTATCGCTAACTCACTCGTACTCGCATTTGACAGTATGTTTGTCTCTCGTAGTACTGTTCTATAAATTCGTACATCGATTTCTTTTAGTGGGGCCCCGTGTGGACCTTGGAGATTAGAATGACGATGTGTAGTACAACATTAGCATTAGATCTAAATGATATGTTTAAATTTTTCAGATGTCGGGCGTGCAAAGAAACTGCTCAGGTTACAAGATTTCGAAAATTTTCGAAGAGATCCTGATAAACTAAATAGGTGCTATAACAATATAAAAGTGGCTTTTATTAATGAGATCATCTTGAGCCATTTACTTGGACAGTAGCTGGTGACCGCTAAGTAAAAACATTCAATGAAAGAAAGAGAAAGAGGAAAGAACGAAAGACATTTGGGTAAGGTCCAAAAAGTTAGGCACGCTGACACACGGAATGAGATTTTCTATGAAACTTTTCCGTTTCGTGACGAAAGTTAGCGAAACAGTTGTAAGGATACTTTTAGTCGCACAACGGAACCTTTTTCGCTTTTGTTGTTTGTATGGTTAAGTGCGCTTAACTATGGTCCAAATTTTTAGTCGTTACTCATTTATTCATTACACCGAAGGCAAAATAAATAGAGGACAGCACGGAGTTTGTTTTCTCGCGGCCGTTACACGGACACTGGCTCGGCATTATGATGTGTCAGACACCTACAGCGCTGATGTTCAGCCAGCGCCGTCTAAGTGACTCACGGAGCGCTGTTCAAACGTACTGTATTATAGTTACGAGTATATACGCCTGAACATGCTAATATACGTGTAAACTTCTTATATAATTTAGTGACATAGGTGATATTGATATATATTAATACGCATACATAAATACTGATAAAAAGCTTTGATAAAAATATGACTAAAAGGTGATTTTAGAACCAACTGTTGACATAATACCAAGTGTGTTAGTGCTGAATAACGATAAGGATTAAATGAGACAGCGACATTACTTTTTAATTCTGTGTCACGCAAAATGCAATAGGTACTTACGCAAATAGAAAGTTTACAAGTAGTTTAACATGTTTTCTGCAATATGTCAAGGTTTTTATATTTCTAGTACAACATATACTCAGTATTTTATTAGCTATACTTAGTTAATATAATTACTTTTTCGGTATAATTTGATCTTAATTTTATTTAGTATTATTTTGAAAGATTAATTTAGAACATTAACTTCGGCTAGTTTACATAGATTTACGTACCTGCTACTTTATGCCAATAAATTTGTTTTAATTTCATGAAATTTGTTTAATTTATATGTATTGCTGTTATTTTAACAAATTTACTGATAGATAAGGGATCCATTTGTGAAATATTAAGCTTTACTTAAAAATATCCTAAAAGAAGGCGCATATAAAACGAATTTAAATAAAATCTATCACGACTAACGGCCGAACCCTATATTCAGACCGCGGATAGATAAGGCTTACTTCGGGTTGAAATTTGACATTTGCTCATACAAAATGTGACAAATTTTAATCCGAAGTAAAGCTATCTGGGCTGGGATTCTACACGATATTAACGATATCGTATTTGACGTGTTTCCGTATTGTCAACGTTTTGATAACTCTTATGTCATTTACAATAATGGCGACTGTGACATAAACGATTCTTAAACGTGTCAAACACGATATCGTTTTAACGCACCTGTCCGCGGTTTGAATATAGGGTTCGGCCATAAGTAGACATCATTGGTTCTTGAGATACAGGGCATTAAAGTTTTTATACCTACCGATAAAAAAATATCTATGACGGGACCAATTAACTTTGATCTTTTGAACGCCAACGACGCCCTAAGTAGGTAGTCTTGAGCTGTCGTACCTACAACGCCACCGACACTTATACAGGGCTGGGATTCTACACGGTAATAACGATATCGTCGCCATTTACAATAATGGCGACTGTTACATAAACGATTCTAAAACACATCAAACGCGATATCGTTATTACAGCGTAGAATCCGAGCCCTGTCACTATTTAATAGCTATTCTAAACATCTTAGCCTGATTGTGCAAAATGTGGTTACAAAAATATCAACAAGTCTTTTTAGAGTTGTTATTGTTTTTGTAGCTCTGCCTACCCCACTCTGGGAATGAAGGCGTGATGTTATGTATGTATGCAATAAAGTGTTTACATACATTCATAATTTATATCAACTTTGTTGCAAACATTGCAACGCTAAAATAACTTTAAACAAAGCATTGTCTCCAAGTGTTAATACCGAGGGATGTGTTGAGAGGCGACGTCTGGCTATGTATACCTAAAGAGCCCGCTGCACATCTTCGCTACGCATCCTCGCACCGCTTAGCTACCTCGCACATCTTTGGTGGAAACATTCACATCGTTACACAGCCTCGCACCGCTTAGCTACCTCGCACATCTTTGGTGGAATCATTCACATCGTTACACAGCCTCGCACCGCTTAGCTACCTCGCACATCTTTGGTGGAAAAATTCACATCGTTACACAGCCTCGCACTGCTTAGCTACCTCGCACATCTTTGGTGGAAACATTCACATCGTTACACAGCCTCGCACCGCTTAGCTACCTCGCACATCTTTGGTGGAAACATTCACATCGTTACACAGCCTCGCACCGCTTAGCTACCTCGCACATCTTTGGTGGAAACATTCACATCGTTACACAGCCTCGCACCGCTTAGCTACCTCGCACATCTTTGGTGGAATCATTCACATCGTTACACAGCCTCGCACCGCTTAGCTACCTCGCACATCTTTGGTGGAAACATTCACATCGTTACACAGCCTCGCACCGCTTAGCTACCTCGCACATCTGGTGGAAACATTCACATCGTTACACAGCCTCGCACCGCTTAGCTACCTCGCACATCTGGTGGAAACATTCACATCGTTACACAGCCTCGCACCGCTTAGCTACCTCGCACATCTGGTGGAAACATTCACATCGTTACACAGCCTCGCACCGCTTAGCTACCTCGCACATCTCCGGTGGAAACGCAGACTTAATGGCGGTTTTCTTTCTCACTCGACGTTTCGTTACCTTGCTCTTTGATGGAAGAGCGGATCCAGTCTGGGATTAAATTAGTAAAGTAATGTAGATCTTAAGTAACGTAATAATTCCACGTAATATAATTTTGTTTTCCACGTAACAAAAATTAAGGTATCTTCGACGGTTTCCGCATTGCTGCAATTTGAGCGGATTCATTGCACGAAGGGCACCTGAAGAAAAAAACTGAATTGTTATTGAACTAATATAAGTCACAATTGTCTTTGTGATCGCTTTTAGGGTTCCGTAGTCAAACTAGGAACCCTTATAGTTTCACGATGTCCGTCCGTCCGTCCGTTCGCAGACTAGCTCCTAGACTCTTAGTACTAGAAAGTTATAATTTGGCTTGAATATACACTTGACGTGGGGATGTATTTTTTTCTCGTCTACCCCATAGTGTGGGGTGTCGTGGTATAGGACTTTCAAAAATATTGCAGCGGTTTTGTGAATTAATGGTCAATTTTTCAGTTACGGGATCCGTTTATGAAATATGAAGCTTTAAAGCGCTATTTTTTGTTAGAGTCAAGTGTACCCCTACCCCCTACAGTCAAAACTACAAATACTAAAAATCTGAAAAAAAAGAAAGCGCATATAACGAAATTAAAAGGAAACCTATCACGACTAGGTAGACATCATCGGTTCTTGAGATACTTAAACTTGAGGTAATTAAAGTGTTTATACATACTAAAATCATCAAAGACGGCACCAAATGAGTTTAAGTAAAAAAATCTTTATTAGTTGTTATTTTTTATGTTTGTAGTACTTAACGGCTTCAGAACCCTACACTGAGCATGGTCCGACATGCTCTGGGACGGTTTTTCAAATTCTTTTTCGTCATCCTATATTTATGTATAGTACTTAAACTCTGTGGATTGCGGAGACTAAACTGGTTAAAACCTATAGGTAGGTTTAGGTTATGTTACTTCTTCAGGGGGCCCGAAGGGCCAAAATACCTCAGAAATAGGAACTCCGCGACAGCGGAGCTCCGTCGCCTCAGTTACGGTGTGCTATAATGTCCAGGTGGACCACGGGCAATGACCGCTAAAATATATCCGCACCCACCATTTGTAAGTGTTTTGTTTTTTCCAGAACTCATAGTCCAGGTTGACAGTTCTTCTGGGTTGCTTTCCATCCCAGGTCACGGTCTCACGCCGCCATTCTGGCGAGATCAGCTGCTGATCGACCCGGGGAAGAACCACCTGCCAATCAAATCGTATCTTCAGTTCATTATACTGGGTTAAAACGATATTGCCTTTGGCGTGAAGTAAAGTAAATAAGAGTTGTCAAAAGCCATAACAAGAATAGTTAACTGAGCATACCTCAAAAATTATGCCACGTTGAGTGAAATCTACAGATTTAAAAAAAAGGCAGGTAGGTAGAGAACATAATATTCTTATGTGTCCCAAAATATTCGCATGAAAAGTTCCTTTCGCGTTACCAAAAACATATGAATATCGGTAGCACAAAACGAACTTTCCATACAAATTTTTGGGACACATTAGAATATTATTTAATTATTGCATGGTTTGATGTTATCTACCTACCTGCCTTTTTTTAAATCTGGAGATGTCACTCAAA
Source organism: Acleris holmiana (assembly GCA_949316455.1). Taxonomy (NCBI): domain Eukaryota; kingdom Metazoa; phylum Arthropoda; class Insecta; order Lepidoptera; family Tortricidae; genus Acleris; species Acleris holmiana. Next base: position 3,948,662 of record OX438763.1, on the reverse strand, counting down.
CTGGCAATGTTTTTAAGAACTCTCAACTGAACAACTAGTCCTTGCAAACGAGAACAGATCGGACCCCACAAACAGCACCCGTTGACGAGTAAGACGGCGGTTCTCAGCCGCCTCTCTCAACCATGAGTTCGGGAAAGTGGCGATCCGATGGACAACGAAGCCGTAACCAAAGACCTGAGAGTGAGCATGACTTGCTCACATTTATATGTATACTGCCTTCATACGTTAATAGGTGGTACCTATCCCTGATTTAAAAAGCGAAGCAGTTTCAATCCTCACCCGTTAGTAATTTGGGTTGCACTTCTTACAGAAGTTTAGTCTGAGTTACCACCATTCGTCTAATAGACCACCATTCGTCGTGGTAAAATTACCATTTCTTAATTTTAGTTAAGTACACTTTTTTTTAAACTGCCCAAGTGGCCTAGGGCTAGGGCGTCGTCGGTACCTTAGGGTCTAGGGTGTCGACCAAGAAGCTTATACATATATGAATGACACTGGAGATTGCACGGCGAACAATGCCTTAAAGCGAAGAAAAGTGACAAGTGCCGCTCAAGAAAAAAACGCGAGAACAGATAAACGCCTAGTGTGCAATGTTAGGTATTAGCCAAAACATCTTTATGACCAAACTGCCCATGAGTACGGTGTAGTGTATACTCTCTTCTTCTTCTTCTATATTAATGGCGGTCCACCGCGATACTCCGCAGTGATTTCGCCAATGTCCAGTGAATAGAATAAATCAGTAAAGATAATAAATCAAAATTAAAAGCCGGACATCTTTCAATCGGCCATCTTCCCACCCCGAAGGTTACCAATCAATTTCTTCTTCTTTTTTATTAAATGGCGGTCCACACAGTGATTTCGCCAATGTCAAGTGAATAGAGTAAATCAGTAAACAGAATAAATCAAAAGTAAAAGCCAGGCATTTTTCAATCGGCCATCTTCCCTCCCCGAAGGTTACCGGACCCGAATCCCAATCAATTTGAATCCTAGGCCACTATGGACTATGTCAAAGTGACGTCGTCAACCAGAACATAAGAAACTTCATTGAATTTGGTTTAGATTCCGGTAAGGTCCGGAAGGGAAGATGGCCGATTGAAAAATGCCCGGCTATTACTTTTGATTTATTCTGTTTACTGATTTTCTCTATTCACTTGACATTGGCGAAATCACAGTGTGGACCGCCATTAATTAAAAAAAAAAGGGAAGAAGAAGAATTTGGTTTACACATTTTCCATATTGGCCTAGGAATCAAATTGGTTGACTGTACTGTATTGGTGATGCTAAGTGTCACTTTGTAGAATGTGATGTACATTGGGCGGCACGAGGAGAATATAGGATAAGATAAGGTAAGATACCGGGTTAGTGGACGAGTAGCCTGGCAGCGCAGCCCTGAGGTTGTTGTACTTGGCCAGGGTCAAGGCTTCCTCCATCGCCTTGTGCGCTGAGCTGGAGTACGTGGTCTTGATCAGGATCTTACGGAGTCTGCAGGCACAGTAACAATGTAGAGTGTGTAGAGAACTTACACTTCAGTGGGCCTAACACGCTGCCACGGGACAATTTTTGACATATTCCAACTTAAAGCTAAGGTTTAAAAAAAGTGTGTTTTGTGTTCTTCTTCTTCTTTTTTAATTAATGGCGGTCCACACAGTGATTTCGCCAATGTCAAGTGAATAGAGTAAATCAGTAAACAGAATAAATCAAAAGTAAAAGCCGGGCGTTTTTCAATCGGCCATCTTCCCTCCCCGAAGGTTACTGGACCGTCCGTGTTTTGTGTTAGTTGAGCCCTTTTATTACTTAGCAACTTAATCCCCGGATGGCTGTCATTTTAATAATTTCATAATAATATTTGACACTAGTTCCCGTTTGATGTCATTTGACACTAAGTCCCGTGGCAGCGTGCTCGGCCCACAGAGGCCCCATATGCTGCCACCCCACACAAGAATGCTAAGGCATCCGTTTTCATTCTTGTGCTTATGCTTTGTGTTGTTCTGCGCGAAGAACGCGAGCTGGAGACAGTTTGCGCGCGTCTATAGAAGCGTCAAATTCAAATAACTTCTGCTTACTTTAAAACTACATCTGAATCTGGGTCATACACAGATTTAGGTTATCGTCTTTCCTGTGGACACACCGAAAGTTAACGTCTTTAAGGCCTAGTTTTCTGGCTAAGCCTATTCCCGCATAACGGCGTCAGGACTGCTTTAGACCTATCATATAAAAACGTATTTTTTATGCACACAAACTTTTAACTACAAGAAAGACTACTTTTGTTAGATGACCCATTTGCGGTCTTAACATTGCAGTCTTAAGATTGTAGTATTGAGAATGCAAATGTCTATAGGTTACAGGTCGCACTTACCATCAGGTGGTCTGCATGCTCGTTTGCCATCTCGATGTCATGAAAAAGCTAGTATAGTCAACGTTAAAAGTAGATCACTTTATCGCATTAATATATTTGGAAATCTTGTTTGACATAGCATACGTGGCGTGACAAGATACAAAAGTGGTCTACTTTAGATGTTGACTAGAAAATAAAAGAAGCGGGATCTTACTCGTCGTCGGTGACGTCGTCCACGGCGACGGCGGGGGTGATGACCACCCGCGGCCGGGTCGCCTGCGCATGCGCACGCCCGGTGTTCACCACTTTACCCTATAACCATACCGCATGTTAAATCCGTTTTTAGGATTCCGTACACAAAGGGTGAAAACGGGATCCTATTACTAAGACTTCGCGGACCGCGATAGCTAGACAGTTGAAATTTTCACAAATTATGTATTTCTGTTGCCGCTATAACAACAAATACTAAAAACAAAATAAAGTAAATATTTAAGGGGGCTCCCATACAACAAACGTGATTTTCTTGTAATTTTTTGCTCTATATTAATAACGGCAACAGGTAGACACTTGAAACATTCACAGAATATTTAGTTGCATATTCACTTTAAGAATAAATAATTAAATAAATATTTAACGTATTTTTTTTTATCTTAATAAAGACAGTGGTTGTATAGAGAATGGTACGGATCCCTTCGTGCGTAAATCCGACTCGCACTTGGCTTGTTTTTTTCCTTTTGAGGTACGGAACCCTAAAAAAGAATTCATACAAAAGTTAATTCCTTTTGATGCTAATAATAAGAATAAGAAAAAAATATATATATATTTTGAGCAACAAGGCCCACAATTACAAATACCTTATAGACTAACATACATCACTATGTAGTATAAAACAAAGTAGCTTCCCGCTGTCTGTCTGTCCCTACATGTATATTCAAGAGGAAGGATTATAAGTATAATACGAGTACGGGTCGCTAGTAACAGTATAAAACTTAAAACTATCACCGAGGTGACAGAACAACGTGGACCGGTTTTGCCAAATTTGGCGTCAACGCCGGCCCTGAAACTGCTGGAACACGACACCTTTCGGCCAGAAGTCAGACACTCAATGGTCCCCACCCCAGCATACGACTAAACCGCACATGCAGTACAAGAAGGGCACGTGGCGAAGCGACCGCATCTGGAATACCGTCTGATTGCTAAGGCTCGGCCCGCTAACCACCTCGTCAGGCAATCCCCTACTGTCCGGATCTAGGCAATATTAATAATAAATAATAATTAAATAAATATCGCGGGACAATCTCACACAAATTGACATAGTTCCAAACTAAGCTCTTGGCTTGTACTATGGGTAATACATAGAAAACATCCAAGACTCGGATACAAATAATCGTGCTCATCACACAAATATCTGCCCGGGATTTGAACCCACCAGCTTCGAAGACCAACTAGGCCAACGTATCGTCGAAATTAATAATGTACTATTAACCACAATACTCGTAATGTCACTGTTGAATGTATTTTTAACCGACTTCAAAAAAAGGAGGTTATACGTTCCATTGTATGTTTTTTATGTATGTTCACCGATTACTCCGTCAATTGTGGACCGATTTTGAATATATTTTTTTGGTTTGATAGAGTATACTTCCGAGGTGGTCCCATTGTCACCAAAACTGAATCTGATGAGGGGATCAGTGAGGAGTTGAGGGAACTCCTCAAATATTGTAGGCAAACATATAGCAATTTTAGTATTTTTAGTAACCTATCTAGCATTTGCATTCAGAAAGTATCATTTGGGGAAGTATAATTTCCTCAACGGTACCTATCTCAAGGGTGGCGTTAACATTTCTCGATTAAGATAGTTGAGCAACTACTTATAACGAAGAATATTTACTTGTTGAATATGACTATGACTTTCCGGCGGCGGCGTTGCTTTCGGCGCGCTTGAAACTTAAAGTTTCATATCAACTTATAAAGTGGGAGTTCGGAACAGCGTATTTATTATAACTAAAAAGTTTAAAATAAAATAAATGTTCAAAATGTCCCGCCTTCATAAACGCAAGAAACTTCTTTTAAGTCGGCTTTTTTGGTGAAAATATTGTGGTCGCCGACTTCAGTTCAACTATTAGGTGGTGTCTACAATTTTAAAAGAAGTTATTTCTTGCGTTTTTGAAGGCGGTTTTTTTCTTATGAGTGTTATTGTTTGATTTAACCACACGACCAGTCAAGGTCATCAGCCTTTTGTAGCAGGACTCAAAGTAGGATGATCCATGTGCTTGTCGTCTGTCCAAATAGCCAAATTGCTATAGGTGGTATTTTGAAGTGATCCGTCCATTTCTCCAGGATCCCTTCGTCAGAACCTGACCTGATGACAAGGGACCTTATACGCAACCCTATACTGTTCTTATTTTACAACGTTGTCGACAACCGCGGACGGACGGACAGACGGACATGGCAAAACTATAAGGGTTGACTGTGAAACCCTAAAAAATAACCATACATCCTTCTTTGACAGTCGGGTGAAAGCTAGTGTGCCAAGTCGTGAAAGATATACCTAGTCAAAAGCTGTGAAAACGATTCACTTAGTTCAGAAATTCCATAGAAAGTGACCAGTTTTCATTACTCCTGAGTGTATTTACTCGTACTTACACACGGTTCAGGGTAATCGGCAGGCCTCGTTCCAAGAATGGGTTTTGGATCAGACCACAGCAAGTCAAAAGGTATCTTCTCCTTGAACTGCCTCAAGGTTTGGTTGTCTACCGCCATGTAGGGTCGCGCGGCGGCAGGATCTTCTTTCTTAGGCGGGTACTGAGGCGGCTTATAGCAAAATTGTAAATCATTTGCATCGTAGTTTTTGAAGTCAACGTGGTACGTCGATGGAGGATTTCCGATGGCCAAGTCTTTTTTCTTAATCATTTTGGAATTCAACATTTGTACCTTCAATATAACTTGCTTATTATTACCATGTAAATATTAAAATGTTGTTGCACTTTCAGTTAATTACGATAAAGTAGTATACCTAAAATTGAATTGCAAGATTTGATCCGAAATTTGCCAAGCTACTTTAGCTTCTAGGTGCTTAGTTGTGTAGCACTTTTGTTACACGTACGCAAATCATGAAAGGAAACGCTCACTGTCTGCTATTCTACCGTCGTAAATGTGTATAATGGTTCGCTAAAGGGATATTTGGAAAGCCATAGCCTCGTAGATTTAACTTGTCAAAGAGGCAAAACTTGCGCACGCTGGTTCAGTCTCTAAATAAAAGCCGCATTGGTGTAGGTACTTCTATTGATAAGTGACAGTTCGATGTACATTGCGTAGCTGAGATGCAGTCCAGTGATTTAGGAACTTGTCGACTTTGTAATGTATACATATTCCGAATTGTCACTGTCAGCTTTATGAAATAGGCGGCAGATAGAGCTTAGAACTTAGCATAGGGGTGTCGTTTATCATCCGTGTTTTTGCACCTAGGTCGTGCCTGAGGCGTCGTTACTCCGAAATGCAAAGACGAATTGGAACGAGTTTTTTTAGAGCAAATAATCCAATTTAATTGGATGTTTCTAAGCCAGGTTTCATTAAAATCTGTGGGACCGTTAAAGAGATGTCAGCTTTGAAGAGTAGGATTCACCATTATCTGTCCCCAATATTCAAACCGATTAATATAGTCAATAGCAATGAAAACGGGTCACTTTCATTTATTCATTGCACCTAAGTGTATACTACACTTTTTTGTAGTTATGAGAATGCTTAGAACCTTGTCATAATACTTAAATGTAATCAACTAAACCCTTTGTTATTTCGGTGGTGGCAGGACCTTGTGCAGGGTACGACCAGATCGCTACCACGGTGGTAGTACCACCATCTTATCCTTTAACCCACCGCCAAGCATGAGGATAAGACAACCAATGAAATTACTAGCATAGACGCTTTCCATCTAAGTCATCAGGGTTGGCAACGCATTCGGGGTCTAAAGATTGAAAATAATTTCGTATTAAAACAAGCAATATTTTTCAATAATTTATTAATTCACCAATAATAATACACCAAGAAAATAACATTAAAAAATACACAATAAAGTAATAATTTTCACAAAATAAATTAACTGTATCACAAATAAGGGTAAAATTAATTTTAACATTCATTCAAGTATCTATCTAATCTTAGACTTTAATTTATTTAGCTGTATAAACTATTGAATTAATATTTCACGTAAGGCATTGAATTAAATCTAAACTAGAAAAACAACTGCATATCCATTTTTAAACTGATCGACTTACAATTGGACCCGTCGTGACTGTCAAAACTCAAAACATGTCAAAAAATATCTAAAACATGGAAGTATTTTACCGGAATCACCTTTACAAAATATGTTGGCATGACAACAGGTACAGTTTAACCGTGTATAAATACCCTAAACTATATGCAACGAAATAGAAACGTCACCACTCTTCCGAGATCAAAGTTCTTACGAATACAAAAATCCAAGGGCGTACCAAGCTGGGATAGGGCTGCCCACCTTTCAAAAAGAGCAGACCCGGAGATTTATTATGAGTAGACCCCATTATCGGATGTGCAACTTGGTAGCTGCACGTTCTTAGGCATAAGTAAAAACAATTTCAATTATAGCTATGTCGATACTTTTTCTCTACCGTAATGATTGTCTTAGTGGTGGTAGGACCCTGTGCAGGGTCCGTCCGGATCGCTACCACCATCTTATCCATTAACCACCCGCCAAGCAACAGTGTTCGCATTGTTGTGTTCCGGTGTGGGGATGAGACAACCGGTGAAGTTACTAGCATAGAGGCATTCCATCTTAGTCCTCAGGGTTGGCAACGCATTTGAGGTCTTAGGATTATAGTCTTGAGAATTCAAATGTCTATGGGTCTCAGATTCCACTTACCATCAGGTGGCCTGAGTGCTCGGGTGCCTTCACTTTAACATAAAAAAGACAAAAATTAAACGTGTCTATTTTGTTTAATTGCACTGCACAATAACATTGCATAAACTGGCCTGCAACTCATTAAAAAAGTTAAATTGTAGGTAACTTTGAACACCTGTGAAATAGCAACCGTAGTGTTTTTGTTGTACTGATAGCAATTCTGCTTCTCATGACATTGATTGTCATGGAATACAAAATAAAAATGTTACAGTTTTGTCAAAAAGTTGTATATTAAACTAATTGTAAAGAAAAATTATGAGCATTGATATCGACATCATAAATATTTTTACCCATGCCTCGCTCAGCTACAAAATTGCACCTGCGATAGCGGGGTCTAATTATTTTTCAATCAATTAACTCGATAACTGCTATTGCATGGGCCAGCGCCATTTTCGAAGCCATGTTTTATCCAACTTTTCCAAAAATTATTAAAATTATTGGCAACTCATTTTTCATTTTATTTACAATTAACTCCGACGTCACTAAGTTGATTGATAAGTAGCTACGCTCGTCTGTCCATAAATTCCCCATCAAGGAAAAAACGCGTTCAACAAATGCATTACTTGTGGGAATTGGTATGGAGATAACTATGGTCCCGCGGAAGGATATAGGGTGCTTTTATCCTGGAAAATTAGACAGTTCCCGAGGGAAAGGCAATAAACGAGGTATTTGACATAATATAGACGAAACTATCAAATTGTGAATAGTGTCGTTTCCATACACATAGGGGGAGGAGCGGAAAACTAATTATACGCGTACGAAGTCGCGGGCGTCTCCTAGTTATCTATAAAAACGGCAAAAAAAACATGTCTGTTGTATGGGAGCCTCCCTTTAATATTTGTTTTATTTTAATTGAATTATTTATTTTTGAAGTGAATATATTATTATAACTAAATATTCTGTGAATTCCAAGCGTCCACCTATTGCCGTCATCAATATCGAGCAAAAACTACCAAAAATTCACGTTTGTTGTATGGGAGCCCTCTTAAATATTTTATTTTGTTTAAGTATTTGTTTTTATAGCGGCAAAAGAAATACATCATCTCTGAAAATTTCAACCGTCTAACTATCAAGGTTCATGAGATACAGCCTGGTGACAGACGGACGGACGGACAACGGAGTCTTAGTTGTAGGGTTCCCGTTATACCTTTTGGGTACGGAACCCTAAAAAACGCGTCGCGTAACCGATCGATCTATTGATCTCATCATAAAGATCCTTGGCAACTTTTTTGAACCAAATGACAGACAGCTTATACCGGGTGTTGCCTGTAATAGGAGCAATAAATTTAGGGATCGTTTCCACACCACAAACGTAACAACATTTATTCTACAACTTTTGAAAATAACTTGTTGTTTACTAAGTATTAATGAATTTAGAATTTCCAAGCCAGCAATGTATTGCGAAAACTACGAAGTTTGTAGGCTGACAGCAGATGTCAACTAGACTATTGGATGGAGTACATTGAAAATGCTACTTAGTTTGTTCGAAAAAATCCCAAATAATAAATTAAATATTTTGTAAAAGTTGAAGAACAAATGTTGCTACGTTTATACAGTAGACACGATCCCTCAATTTAATGCTCCTATTACAGGCAACACCCAGTATAACTTTCACTCGACGCCCGGTGTTAAACCCATAGCCCGGATATGCACTATTCAAAACCGTAGACTCCGGTCCAAACCCCGGGGTGGCAGCCCTAGCAGCTGTGAGACTTTGTATGCCTGTAACTTTGTTTGTGAATCAAAACAAGCGCGCGGAATACTTAAGTTTCAGATTAGCCCCCACCCCCTAGATCAAAAGCATTTGTAAAATATTTGTACGCACAACTTACTTTGTATGAGAAATTAACATGCTTTAATTTTATTCTAAGGCACTAGATCTAACTGATTTCCCATGTTTCCCAACTAAAAAGGGGTAAAATTGTATGTTAGAGACAGAAGTGTAATCTTGATATGTCAAAGGACAGCAATTCTGCCGCAGTACCGAAGAAGGCGGCTATTGCATAGTATAAACCTTTTACAAGCTTTATATTAACTAGTAATGTATGTTTGTCCGGGTGGAATTTTCGAACCACTTTCCGCATCTCTCACCTCATGACAATACAATAATATGGCACCATCGAGCTGGTCTGATGGTCGGAGTCGGAAGGTGGCGACAGGATCTACGCTATACTTAACGTAGACCCTCCGAGTTTGGACTTATTAGGTTGGTATTAATAAGCAATAAATGACTTTGCAAAAAAAAGTACAGTCGGCAACAAATTTTTGAAAGTTTATTTTTAAATAAAATGTTGCTGTATACAATGCTTCAACTACAATGCAGTTAGCGGCCTTCTTTGGTATTATGGCATAAGAGACTTGTCGAAATATGAATTCATGCCAATTGCAAGTTTAATATGCAATATTTATTTAATTATGGTTAAGTAAATGAGAGAAGAGAAGAAATTCCATTAAGTCCATGTTAAGAAAGTTCTGGAGTTAAATTTACTAACACTATTCAAACTTAAAATTATTTTTTTATATTAATACACTATGTATATAAGGAAAACCGTTTCAGGTACACTGTTTCGGTAAAACGATTAACAAATCAAAAACCCTTTACAGTAGGGTCAATACTGAATATGAGGATGAGTATCGAATATAATCTCGAAATATTACGAGAGCGCATTTATGCAATTATATAAACATTATGACGTTTTCTCGTGAATTAGCATCTAGAAAAACACTGTCAAAAGTAAAAAAAAAAACATTATTTACAAGTGATTGGTCCAAGAATTTTGATGTTTAACTTAGCTTCGTAAGGCCTATACAACGAAATTAAATGGAATTCAAACTACAGAAAAGAAAGAAATGCAATTGATGATGCAATTTTTAATGGCATAACAAAGAAAAACTTATCCTTATTTCCTGTATACAACATTCCTTAAACCGTTTTGTAGGTACGTTCCGTAGCACACTGGACCTTACAAATAAAAAACATAAAAATACAATTCAAGTGCTTCATTTACAAATAAAAAAAACATTTTTATTAATAATTCCTGCAAATTCTGGCAAAGATTGTATTAAACTTCACGAAAAAAAAAAAACAATATCAACCACACCCAAGAGTCAGTTAAAGCCGATTAATTCGATCCTTAGCAACCATTTTAAGCTCGTAAGGCCCGATGTGCATTAGGATGTACATATTCAAGGCGATTTCATTTCAAGTACAACACAAGAGAAATAGAGTCCATTTTTCTTTGTTTAAAAATTAAAATTAGCATTATAGAGCAATCGTATTTGAACTTTATTTCCTTGCTGCTAGATACAAATTCCCATTCACCAAAATCTTCTTCTTTGGTGGCCTTACGAGGATGATAAGGAACGAATTAACTGTCTCTAAAATGTTTACGGCATTTATAGATTGCGATAGTTGACGCTTTAGTAATACAAAGACTACCTCCAATGTACAAGCTTATTTATCTCCCAAACTACAAATATACAAATATTATTAATGATAATATTATTATACAAGTAGTATCATCAGTAAAGGACGCAAATTCATTACACTAATTCCTTACCTTTGTAATTCCTAAGTAAGACACATTTGCTAATAAACAAAAAACTTAAAGACCGAGTAAAAAACTTAAATAGGAAACAATAAGTTAAATTGAAGACACTGGAAAAGGCAACTGTTAATAAATCGTTTCCAATATAGTATTATATCAACCCCTTAGAACCAGAATAGACATATACGTATGCCATAAAAAAACAGACCGTAGTATGTAGTCTTGATACGGTTTTAAGAATACACGATCACAGTTTAATAAAGGTTTGACCACGGACCTAAAACATTCTTCAGAAGAATTTAGCCTTCAAACGCCGAAGCCGACGTCATTTTTAAACAACTCCCTGACGGTTAGGCGTTCGCGGTAAGAATATCTTTCTTTTTTCCTTAGAGTGGCATCCGTGGCATTGAAACAGCTTAAATCGCATGTCCATTAAAATACAATATGTGCAAAGACACCAACAGACAGTGCAGCAAAAACAAAACGGCATAGGGTACGCAATAAATGATTCTATTAACATCTAGATTGATTGTTCGTCAATCCGGGACCTTGATTTCGGTCCAGACCGGACAGAAGGGGGACGCGGGGCCTCCCCAGGACCAACCACGAGGGATGGCGAGGTGACTGAGACCAGATTTGATAGCTCCTGAGTGGCCGTTGAAATTAGTCTTCTCTATGGTACCTGGGCAGAGCAAGCAGGTTTGTCCGGAGTAGGCGTTGTCTATGGTCGTTGAGAGACCTTCGTCTAAGAGAGTCTCGCAGCAGTGTAGAGCTGAAACGAGAGAATTATACGTAATTTTTATCATTATATTACTTTATCTGACATCGTCAGCACTTAATTATATTCACGTGCATAGAAAATAATTACAGTTATAATTTGTACTTTTCTTTTGCGCTGAGCATCATTTTAATAGCTAGAGTGCTGTATTATTGTAAGTTATTTACATTTTTCTAGAATTCGTGTAGGAACGTGATTTGCTAGTTTTCCTTGTACGAAGTTTGTCTTAACTACTTAAAAACAAATCAACAAAACGGACTTTACACCTTTAATGACTGCCATTGTTCTGTTATTTTTTATTTTTTATTTTCTATTTTCCGCATACAACTATTTTTATTGCATGTATTCACGGAGAATAAAGGCTTCATTCCCAGAGTGGAGTAGGCAGAGCTACAGAAATACCAACATCTCTAAAATGACTTGTTGATAATTCTGTAACCACATTTTGCACAAGTAGGCTAAGATGTTTACCAGTGTATTAGTGACAGGTTGCAAGCCCATCGCCTAACAGTACTACAAGCCTTTAATCCCTTAGTCGCCTCTTACGATATCCACGGGAAGACATGGAGTGAACTATTCTTACCCGGCAACCACGCGGGATAAATGATCAGTTAACTATATTACTGTTAGAACATTCTTACACTCGTAATAGAACATGATTTTACGTTAGTTATTAGTAAAAAAAGACTAGATATTATCACAATATCAACACTGCAACATGTTTATAATAAATTATTACAATATTTAATAGGACTTCTCTTCTCTTCTCGTATAGAACCGCTGTTTATCAATATATATGATAAGATATAAAAGGAAATTTATCAAGTGTACAGCTGCTCAACTGATTTATTCCATGATTATGATAATATTGTTTGTCAGTTTGTAAACTACATTAAACTGCAGACAACTAATTTAGTGTGACATTCGTCTAAATCGAATAAGTCACAAATTAAAATGCCCTAAGAAAAAACAGCCTAAGAATAGGAGCCCCGCCCCACGGGGCTCCGTCGAATTTGCTAAGACAGACATAAAAATTTCAATGTGGTAATTTTGCGACTCGGATATTTAGAGATGTAGACTATCTACAAGCGATGTGGTCTTTTTAACCAAAGTAATGACTAACCACAAGCAAATCAATATCCTAATCAATTAACTAAATTAATATTCATCTATAAATTTAAAGTATTTAACATTGTAATCCTGTTAGAATCTAATGTAAAGAATAAATTGTAAATAGCAAATGTATTGTGATTTAAAAATTTGGAATCAATAAAGCTATTATTATTATTATTTATTATTGTTATGGTCTTTTTGCGAGTCGGTAATTTGGCGACCGATTCATTCTACTATTAACCCGTAACAGAATATACAAAGTAATAGAGAGTGATGAGACAAGTCACAAGTCATATCGACGCGACCAGCTGCTTGCTTGCTAATTGATGGCTAATTATTGAAACAAAGGTAGCTGTCTATTTATTTTTAGAAGGAACGATCAACTAAATTAAAATACTAGATGAAAAGTGTTATACTAAAACTAATTAACAGCATGAAGATGTCTTTTTACACGACTGCATAGCAGTCGATGAAATAACCGAATCGATGAAGTGCAATTCGATAAAATGAAGGGTAACTCGGTAAACCTGTAGTCTCGCAATATGCTATTCTTTGTTGCTGTGTATGACATTTTTGCACTATTTCGGTATTCCCTCCCTGAATCACCGGTTCAAATAGAATATTATTTATAAGTGTACAGGAAATTAATTCCCAATAATATTATTGTTGGTTGGCTTATTAAGTTTAGTACATATTGCAAAAGCCACTAGCGTTTTCTTTTATATGTATGTATGACTATCGTTTCAAATGTCTAGGGAAATTATGTCACTGTGGCTCTCTCAGGCGTCATGTAGTGTGTATTCATAAAATAAATATCGTTATTTTTAATTACTTTTTAAAGTATCATAGAAGTTAATAGTCATTTATGGTGACAGTCAAGTTTTCCATTTAAATGTAAAATCGCGATTTGGCATATTAAAAAGCAGAATAGTCACATAGCATAATGTAAAATGGCGGCTAAATTCAAAACGAGACGGTGTGGTATTCATTAATTTATTATTTTCAGATTGAAATAGCTCCCTGACCTTTTTTTCTATGTTCACTGTATTTATTATGAACAATAAAGTGTTTAGGTATATACATACATACCTTTTAGGTTCGGCCACAATTACATAAAAGTTATCAGACGGATTACAAGCAAATTTAATTTGTTCAGAAGATTATCATTAAAAAGAATCGATGTTTCTCTACATCAGTCGTTAAAACTTGAAGTCAGAATGTTAAGTTCTACACAAATTTGCCATGCAGAACAAATTGCAGTGAGTCCACACGAAACTACCATATCTTGATCACCAACGTCTAAAGAGCTGTAAAGCAGATCAAGATATGATAGTACTGAGACCGTATTATAAAGTGTTTTATAACTTGTAAAGTGGTCCGTGTGGTTGCCGGGAATAGTGCCACTTCATGTCTTCCCGTGGATGTCGTAAGAGGCGACTAAGGGAATAAGGGCTTGTAGTACTGTTAGGCGATGGGCTTGCAACCTGTCACTAATACACTGGTAAACGTCTTAGCCTACTTGTGCAAAATGTGGTTACAGAATTATCAATAAGTCTTTTTAGAGTTGTTGGTATTTCTGTAGCTCTGCCTACCCCACTCTGGAAATGAAGGCGTGATGTTATGTATGTATGTTATAACTTGTACTTCATATATACGGCAATTTACAAGAGCACATCTCTAACTTTATTGCCCCGCGAAGATATATGACCCCGTGTGGCAGGAAAATTTGTAACAGGTGTAAAACCTGATATGTAATTGCAATAGTATACCTTTCTTTGTCTAGTACTTTGGCAGGATTTGAAATTTCATAATACTTAGATGGAAACAAAAAGGGGAAGATAATGTGACACGGCGAACGGGCTTCAGCGCCTCATTGTAGGCGCTGAGCGCCTAATCCGAGTCAGTTGTCCGGTCGCCACCGATGAGTTAAAACGTGTCTGAGCCAGATAGCGTAATATAAAGTCTACGCGAATAACACGATTGCATATACATGTCGTGTCATCTTTCGCGTCGTTATTGCGAGATATGTCTCTCTATTCGTCTCACTTAAGCAACGATGTTAGCCATCAATTCAGCCATTAACTCTATTGCTCCGTAGTGCATGTATATGCCATTCTTGTACAGCTGTATGGTGTCGCGTCACGCATTATTTTAGTGTTTTGTACGGCGAAAACATGTCTTCCCCTTTTGCTTTAGTCTAAGTCATACAATACAATACAAAACACTTTATTGTCCACCAAACAAAAACATTATAAAGAATTTGCACAATTTAGAAGACCCAGGTAAACAACAGGCGGTCTTATCGCTGATTAGCGATCTCTTCCAGACAACCTTAGAAGGGATAAGGCCTCTTGGTCTTAAAAATGGTCTAATTTTGGATGTGTAAACTCACTCTGCACATTGTTCCAGTTGAGGAACTCCCCAGCGAACGCCAATGGCACGTTGATCGTGGTGGCCATCTGGACCACGTCTTCGATCCGCGTGACGTCTTCGACGGAGAAACGGTTGTTGCACGCCAGGTTCACGATTACCAGCGGTTGGCCGGACAGGAGGAACGCTGAAAGAGCATATATTTATTGGTTGACGATGTACACGTCTTTTGGACCACAACGAGTACCTTAACCTCGTGAGACCCAGTGTTCCATAAATCATGGCAATTAAGTTTTAACTTTATTTTAACGAGTATAAAGTTCATTTAAATTTATTTTAAAGTTGAGTATGGTAATTAAGTGCAAAGGTAATTGAGCTTTATTTCCTTGCCGGTAGAATTAAATTCCGACTCGAAAAAATCTCCCTGTTCATGGTATGGTGGGCCTCAAGAGATTAAGATGATTAAAAAAGAAGAAGCAGAGGCCGAGGAGAACAATAAATCTAAACCAAATAAAATTAAATCTTGGCGTCGGTCCTATTAGTGTCAAAAAGATAAATCTCGAAATAGAGTAGAATGGAACTCAACAGACAAGAGCATAGCGATGATGACAAATTTACTAAAGGTAGGGTAGGTAATATCTATATGTTGGACAGCCAGAAATACCATTGGCCGAGCCGTCTTTTTTTTTTTTTTTTTTTTTTATGTTAAGGAGGAGGCACACGAGCACTCAGGCCACCTGATGGTAAGTGGAATCTGAGACCCATACACATTTGAATTCTCAAGACTATAATCCTAAGACCTCAAATGCGTTGCCAACCCTGAGGACTAAGATGGAATGCCTCTATGCTAGTAATTTCACCGGTTGTCTTATCCCCACGCCGGAACACAATAATGCGAACACTGTTGCTTGGCGGGTGGGTCCGTCTGTGCAGTGTATCGTAAGACGGCGCGTTGGCATAGTTGGTAGTGATCCTGCCTACGAAGCCTAAGCGGCCCGGGTTCGACGCCCGGTATGAGCAAAAATTTGGGTGACGAGAGCGAATATTTGTGTCAGAATCTTGTATGTTTTCTATGTACCTATTTAGGTATTTATTTCTCTATCTAAGTATTTATATCGTTGTCTAGTACCTGTAGTACAAGCCTAAAGCTTAGTTTGAGACTAGGTCCATTTGAGCAAGACCGTCCCCTGATATTTAATTATTATATTAACAAATTAAATTATTTCAGAAATTTTATTACATTACTAAAATAGTATTTATAGTTGTACATACACATACATAACATCACGCCTTCCTTCCCGGAGTGGGGTAGGCAGGGCTACAGAATGACGAAGAACTCTGTAACCACATTTTGCACAATCAGGCTAAGATGTTTACCACTGTATTAGTGACAGGTTGCAAGCCCATCGCCTAGCACGCCTTTATTTCCGTAGTCGCCTCTTACCACATCCACGGGAAGACATGGAGTGTAATAATAGTAGTGTGTGTATATATTGTTACTTATACCTAAGATAGGTAAGTATAAATAATACACTGTAAAGCCAGTAAAGAACGGGAAAAGATCTCTTAAAGGGATAAGTTAGATATTGTACATGTTAATCTTAAGTTTGTGTACGTATTTATTGTAAATGGTTATATGTGTAATAAAGTGGTTACATACATACATACTTAGAGACTGAATTAGTTACGGACGAAATTATTTTAGTGTAATTGCTTCGACATACTTCTCGAACGTATAAAATTCACGCTGTTGAATGGGAAAACCACCATTGTTTCCGTTGTTTAATAAATAACTTATCTGTACGAACAATCACTATTCATTTAAAATAATTTCAATGGAATGAATTATCTAACACGTTAGTCTTTATAAGCTGAATATTATTGGTTAAATTTCTATTCGATGACATAAAGAGCTCACGAAACAATAAAAGGGACGTGTTTACACGTAAATGGAACAAATATACACATCTATATCCCACTAACTAATTTTTATCTCTCATATTACCAACAAACCTTTACGCGTATTCGTTAGTAAAATGTTTACTTATTTAACTTCTTAAAATTAATAATAAAACAAGTATTGCAGTACCTACACGTGTATAAAATAAATGATTGCCTTGCCAACCTTTTTAAACATTCATAACGCCACTATAAATAAGTAATGACTGTTAAAAATGTAACTCCCACACAAAACATGTTGTGGTATACAGAAATCGATAGTCCCGACCTTGGGGCTCATGAAACATTTACGCCTCCAGACCTACCATTAGCTTTGTTTACTTGTTTACCTACAAAACGAGGGGAAATGACACGGAAACAGGTATATTGAGGTATTATCACGAAATAATCATGTAGGTTTAAGCCGAGAAAGATTGAGTAGCATAAAGGTGACGCTTTTTAAGGAAAGAAGACACATGGAGGAGGTAACTTCAAGAAGTACAAATACTGCTCTGCTAAGCCAAATAGCAGCAACTCAAAACTTCTGTAGCAATCGCAACCTCATTAGTAAGAGGAGAGGATTGAATCTACTTTGGCAGTTGAATCTGACATACTGTTTATTGGATTAGTATGGCAGGATACTGACTGTAAATTGACCTCTCGAAACTGTAAGACAGAAATATGTCCGAAGGCAGCCATTACACGTCTACCAACGCGTCTGCGTCTGTCTGGAAGAGATCGCTATTTAGCGATAATACCACTTATTGACTAATTACACATCACGCCTTCATTCCCAGAGTGGGGTAGGCAGAGCTACAGAAGTACCAACAACTCTAAAAAGACTTGTTGATAATTCTGAAACCACATTTTGCACAAGTAGGCTAAGATGTTTACCAGTGTATTAGTGACAGGTTGCAAGCCCATCGCCTAACAGTACTACAAGCCCTTATTCCCTTAGTTAGTCGCCTTTTACGAAATCCACAGGAAGACATGGAGTGGCACTATTCTAACCCGGCAACCACACGGGGGCACTATTCTAACCTGGCAACCACACGGAGGCTAATAAATAAATGTTGACTAATTGTTTTGTATATTTATACTGTTGATGTATGTGGTATTCAATCAAGAGTTTTGCATTGGTATTGTACCCGATCTGCAGTTGATCTCGATCCAGTTTGACTTTGTAACGTTTTGGATTGACAATTATCACAGATCGCGATCTAGATTGACCGTGTAACAACTGCCTTGAGAGAGCTACCGTTAATAATGATTACTTGTTGACCTGCAGAAAAACGAAGGCAAAACAACAAGTAGGATTGAGGAGATGAGGAAAACTGCGGTGGCGAACAGATGTAAGGAAGGAAAACAGTTACTGCAATTGAATTTATCACAGATTCCTCTGCAGCTAGTAAAGAGCGAAAAGTTAAAATACGAGTTTTTTATAATGCAAGTCACAAAAGTGATCACCTAGTACAAGTTTTGTGGTGGTAGGACCCTGTGCAGGGTCCGTCCGGATCGCTACCGCCATCTTCATTAATCAACCACCAAGCAACAGTGTTCGCATTGTTGTGTTCCAGTGTGGGGATAAGACAATTGGTGAAATTACTAGCATAGAGGCATTCCATCTTAGTCCTCAGGGTTGGCAACGCATTTGAGGTCTTAGGATTACAGTCTTGAGATTTCAAATGTCTATGGGTCTCAGTTTCCACTTACCATCACGTGGCCTTAGTGTTCGTGTGCCAACTCCTTGCCATTAAAAAAAACAAGCCTTGAGCTTCGTTTTAGATTTGGTCCGTGAAATTGTGCCTTGATATTTATTAAGAAATACATATAAATTGTCCATTAGGTAGTCTTTCAGCTGATGTGATGTTGAAGACAAACGTGATACCATAAGCTTTAATTTTAATTATTTTCTTAACGCAGTCAAAGTCGGGTAATATGCTCTGTTACCAGTGCACCCAGCCACTAAATCTGAATCACTCTGGAACCATTTGTAAAATTCACCAGTGATATGAGGAACACACTCCGGATTCAGTTTTAAGCTTATCTAAATGACAGCCATTTAATAGACATATCTATTTTATACATATATATTTATGTACGTCATACTAAAATTGCAAATTGGTTGGCAGACTAAAACTCGCCAATCCATACTATAAAGGTGAAAGTGAGGTGTCTATAATTTCATCGAATTGTCTGCTGAAACCATCATGCTGTCAGGGTATCTTACCTTACGCAATTAATGTTTAAGATACCCTGAAAACATGGTTTCAACAGAAAATAGCGTTCGATGAAGTGATGAGTTACCGTGAAAGTAACTTTGTCAGTCTGTCTGTTTTGTCTGCCTCGGATAAACAGCTGAATAGATTTAAATGAAATTTGGTATGGAGATAGTTTGAGTCCCGGGCAAGGACATAGGGTGCCATAGCAAACAGCAAGTTTAAAATAAAAATAAAATAAACCGGTCACGTGCGGGTCGGACCGAGTGTTCCATACCCTTCGACTCACACTTGACCGGTTTTATTATGTTATTTCTTTTCAATCCTCGTGAGGCCCAACATACCAAAAAAGGGAAGATTTTTACGATTGGAAATTTGAATGTACCAGCTTGAAAATAAAAATAGTTTACCTTTGCCCTTAAACGCCATTCTCAATTTTGAAACACTACTTACTTGTTGATGTTTACATTATTTGTTTGAAAAATATCTGTCAACAAATATGGGCAAGGACCAAAAAGTTGATCGCGCTAACTCACGCAATTAAATTTTCTGTGAAACTTTTCCGTTGTGCGATGAAAATTTGTCGTACTTTTCTTGATTGTTAACTATGGTCCAACTTTTTGGTCCCCACCCATTTAATATTCTATAAAAATAACAGCTGAATATCGACGGACGATGATGGAAAGCAAAAAGGTTCTGTTTGGAACCCTTTGAGTACGGACGGCACTATGTATGGAAAATTATACATGCAGTAAGTAGGTATTATAGCAAAGCGGTGTTTCCGTTGTAACGAAGCAAAGCAAGTTTAAAAATAACCGCTTATCAGTATTAGCCATGTACATAAGTATACAGGGTGACTTCAAATTGGTAATACAAAACACTTGATTGTGGCTTAGTTAATGCTACACAGTATTTAATTAACGCAAATTTTCGAACAAAACAAATAATTAAAGTCCCAAAGTGTGGTTACACTACATTTACAATACAATCTTATTTTCTTTGATAAGTGACAATTACTAATCAAAACACGTTTTCTTCATAAATTGCGACAGGTGGCGGATAACCAAAGAGGAAAGTGTTCATTTGAAATTCTTTAAACTTCTTTGTTAATTATTATTGTAGGATAACCATGTTAAGCCAACAAAAATGGGATAATTTAAAAATTAAAAAAAAAATACTTCTGATTATTTTAAAAGTATGAGACTTAATTGAGGGGCTAAGTTTAGGGGAGATGTGTGTAAAACATTGATTTTGTATTACCAATTTGAAGTCACCCTGTATATGTACATCACTGTATATAATTGACAATGAGTCACAGACGAGGTTCAAAGATGAATAATTACAGCACAAAGAGTTATTATGATTGGTTTGTTTATAATTTATAAGGCAGTGATTTTCTTTATCTTGCTTAGATTTAGGTATAAACATTGTGTTAGTAGGGTATCATTGTTTTTATTTATAAGCTACGCTGTCTGTTGTATTAAGTCCGCTTTTTTAGGGTTCCGTAATCAAACTAGGAACCCTTATAGTTTCGCCATGTCCGTCCGTCCGTCCGTCCGCAGCCGAGCGCAGAGACTCTTAGTACTAGAACTTTGCCTCTTCAGCCAAAGTAGGGCGATAAAAGGCGATGCGTGCGAATTTATATTTTATATGACTTAACTTATTTAATTTAATTTGCTTAGCTAGGCACAATTTGTTAGAATGCGTTTGTTATTATGTGTGTGTAATCTTCCGTGGTCTCACCTGGTGGTTCCAACGGAAGATCAGCGCTGACAAATGCCAACATTATGCTGATTTGGAACCATTTCGTGACTACATTTTTCTGTGCGTATTTCTCTGTTATTTGTTAATGTTTGTCACGAATAAATGTATTTCTTTCTTTCTTTCTTTCTTTTAGAAGGCTGTAATTTGGCATGAACATGCATATTAGTCACGCCAACAAAGTGGTACAATAAAAACCCCTACCCGTAGCGTGGGGATGTATTTTTTTTCTCGTCTACCACATAGTGTGGGGGGGTGTCGTTGAATAGGTCTTTCAAAAATATTACGGGTTACGGGAAAACTATCACGACTAAGTAGACATCATTGGTTCTTGAAATACGGCGATTAAAGTGTTTATACCTACTAAAATCATCTATAGACGGCACCACCTGACTTTAAATAGAAAATTAGTAATTACTTGTTGATTTTTATGTTTGTAGTACTTAACGGCTTCGGAACCCTACACTGAGCATGGTCCGACATGCTCTTGCCCGGTTTTTTAATTTCCATTGTATGTATGTATGTTCGGGTCAAATCTTGCAAGTAACATTAAGACCACTTCCCGGGGCCCGATTGAGCTGGTTTTTGTTTACGTAACTTCGATGACAATACTTATTGTATTTGAACCACTTTCCGCATCTCTCATCCATATTCATGAGGTCATGACGATACAATAATATGGCACCATCGAGCTGGTCTGAGGATGGAGTCGGAAGGTGGCGACAGAATCTCCGCTATACTTAACGGAGACCCACCGAGTTTGAACTCGTTAGGTTGGTTTTGATAAGCAGTAAATGAAATGAAAAAAGTACAGTCGGCAACAAAAGCTTGACCCAATAATTACATTTTTGTCGGAAACTTTTTGTAGGAATACCTCTACTAAATATAAAGTATTACTAAATATTGTATACAGTTATAGTCGTTATACGAAATATTTTAACGATTAAGTTTACAATTAACAACATACAAAGTGTGAAATGATAACAGCTCCAGTGACTGACGACAAGTTGGCCTAGTTGGGAGTGACCCTGCCTCCGAAGCCAGCGGTCCTGGGTTCAAATACCGGTAAGGGCAGATATTTAAATTACTAGCATAGAGGCAACGCATTTGAGGTCTTGGGATTATAGTCTTGAGAATTCAAATGTCTATGGGTCTCAGGTTCCACTTACCATCAGGTGGCCTGAGTGCCAGTGTGCCGTCTCCATAACATTAAAAAAAAAAAAAAAAAAAAAAAAAAAAATGTGTGAGGAGCGCGAGTATTTGTTCCAGAGTCTTGGATGTTTTCTATGTATTGAAGTATTATATCGTTGTCTAGTAATAGTACAAGCCGCTTAGTTTGGTACTAGGTCAATTTGTGTGAGATTGTCCCCCGATATTTATTATTATGTAGTGTAGTGTTCATTATATTATCACTATTATAAGATATACTGGGGTGGACCGATATACTAAAATACGATGAGAATTAAAATCCAATTTTTTTGTTACTCTACAACAATGAGGCGTAGTCAAAGTGCAACGTTCAAGGAAACTGCTTAAAAAACAAAATGGAATAATTAATAATTATAAATGAGGAAACGTTTTAGTTTAGACCTGACGTAGGCATTACTTTATTTATACAGTAGGTTTTACGGAATAAACTAAGTAATTAATTTACCAGACGAAAAGGGTACTAGGGTTCACTTAGTATGGAGAAAGTAACTTTGTGCGATTACACAAAAAGTTGTATTAGAAAAATAATTGGACATATTGGTTTAAAAATCGATTCTATCGATGTAAGACACCACTGAAAAAATATTGAAATACAATACAATACAACACAAAACACTTTATTGTCCACCAAACAAAAACCTTACAAAGAATTTGCACAATTTAGAAGACCCAGGTAAACAACAGGCAGGAAATAATACATGAACATAAGGGTTTTCCGAAACATAAGGAAAAATTACAATAATTCCGATTAAAATGATCAATATCTCCGAAAGTACAAAAGATCGCTGAACATACATGGGGATTAAATCGATAGCTCTACCCTATAACCTATTTCCGGCTTGACGTCGATCGTTTCACCCTGTATAACCGCTAGCTTTTGCCCAGTATACTTCGTCCGCAATCATTTCGATCATCTTTATTCCCTCGGAAACTTTTAAATTCCCCGGGATGAAAAGTAGCAAATGTGTTAATCCCGGATATAAGCTATCTCCATTCCAAATTTCATCCAAATCCATCCAGCCGTTGCAGCTTTCGCATTTATAAAATCAGTAGGAGTAGTATCTTAAACCCTTTTAACGAATGAGTTAATTAAATAAACGTACCAACAAAACCCTTGACCGCTAGCGACAAAGGTCTTTCATTGAGCACAAAAAAAAACATTTAAAATGGCAATAGAGGTCATTCAACTGCATACAATCAATGCAGGCATAACTGCATGACCTTACTTACCATTCTGACATTGGACGGTCTATTACAGTTGAAAAAATACCTAATTGCCTTGAATTGAAAACGAGTTTCACCTTAGTTTTAGGGAGTGCTTCTCAAATGCGTTGCCAACCCTGAGGACCTGTCTGCTAACTCGAGGCACGAATACTAAAGTGACGTAGTAAAATATATTAGGGACAAAAAAAACGATGTTACTGTCAAGATCAGCATGTTATTGAACAATAATAAAATTTAAAAATAAAAACATAAACAAATGTTTTTTTTTTATGTTGAAAGGTTTCATTGTAAACAATCAATGTATTTTTTTTTTCATATTTGTCCTTACTAACGATTGCCGTCTAGATGATAAGTTACAATTTAAATTACTAAACGTTCTCTCAACGTCCACTGAGGTCACCGGACAAAATCAAATATTAAAAAAAAAACTCAAATACTTTTTCTGATTCATAAACGACATTGTGATATATTCACCTTTTATAAGACTTGACCCTGGGTTCCTATATTCAAAACGTCTCGTTAAAATGTAACGTCGATGAACTTTGAGATTTTGCTACGTACAAAATGTGTAAAATTTTAACGAGACGTCACATTTTAACATTCCAAAAAAAGTACCTATAGTTGAGGACAAAAAGTAACAATGGTAATTTTTCCATTACGTCACGAAATTTTCGTCATATACAGGGGGTCTCATTTAAATCTGTCAGTATGGGAATTTCTGAAACTATAAGACATACGAAGATCTGTTCTTGGGAACCATGTGATCGATTTTAGTAAGAAGAAAAACTGCATTCATACATTTAAAAAAACCTGTACTTAGTTCGGGAATCGAAGCCGGTTGTTTTAAAAAAAAACTACACTATTTCTAATTAGATATCGATTGTGTAGGTCTTAAGCAGTAAATGGCTCTATGAAACATGATGTCTAAAATAATTAAAATGCATTGTTTTCATATACTTTAATTTATTTTAGTAGTTTTTCAAAACAACCGGGTTCGATTCCCGAGCTGAGTACAGGTTTTTTTTTAATGTATGAATGCAGTTATTCTTCTTATTAAAATCGATGATATGGTTTCTAAGAACAGATCTTCGTATGTCTTATAGTTTCAGAAATTCCCATACCTACTGACCGATTTAAATGAGACACCCTGTATGCTGCCCCAAGAAACTTATATATTATGGCACTGGAGATTCAACGGCGAACTACGTTTCGTCCCTTTCTTTAGCGTGATCTTGAGTTTTTGAGAAAGGGACATACTTAACGGTTCGCCGTACAATCTCCAGTTTTTTTTTTAAAACGCCCTGATATTATTGCTGACTACAAGGAGCTCTTTCTAACAAAACAGCGTTTAAGTAGGTCAAACAGGTCTACTCTGTTCTTCCCTTTCTGTTGCATAATTCGTATTCATTCGCACGCAACCCACAAGAGTCACCCAGTGATGCAAGCCGATTTACAGTATAGTTCTCAAATATGTATACCTACGATTTTGCACCTTATCCCATTGAAATAAGGTAGATAAAAAATCTCGACTATACTTATTATTTCGTGGCTGAAATGTGGAGTGCGCCGGGCCAGTCTTACTGAAAGGAAAAGTCCTACTTTCGCACTTAACTTCTAACAGGCGGACTGAATCTACTCGATAAAACCGCATTACTTTTGACATGTTACCGTATTGTCAACGTTATCATAGCTCTTATTTACTTGACAGTAATGTCAGCCGATTTAACCTTTTCGCCACCAGTGTAGCTGAGTCATGGTTGACAGCGTAAAATAGACTTAAGTGTCTTTGTAGAAGGTTGACATTGGCTACGGTTTCTAGCCGTCACTGGCGGCGAAAAGGTTAAAAACAATACGATTACATGTGAAAAGAACTATTGTTTTACCGTGTAGAATAGGGTCCCTGAGAACTTGAGACTTTTATTCTGAATCATCACTTTTAGAACATACTTGTTGTACGTGTAATACTTCGTACATTTTCTGCTAGCGAAAATAATTGTACGCGTACAAAGCGAGCAACCTCCCGGACCACAAAACAGGCTAATGACTTGTGTCACATTCACATAATGGCCGCTATAACATCAATTCAATTCGGCGACATTCTCGCCGATAATTAAATTAATTAACGGTAATACGAGCCGGTCTGACTGCGTTAACAACGCAAAGCGCAAAAAATGCATTTAACGCACATTCTTTGAACCTATCCGCTGTGATGTACGAGTAAATTATTCCGAAATGCTGTCCCGTTCACAATAACCTAGCGGGACAGAGATAAATAATCGTAATTGTACAAAACTTGACCCGTGGTCGCCGCAGTCCATCACGCTAATGTACGTGACACGTGTGGTTAGTGACCTAATTGAAAAGGCTGAAAGCTAGATAAGATATTACGCTTGGCGAATATAGTAAGGTCGCACAAACAGAAATTTACGGACCTTAGCTTAGTAAAGAGTAACCATAGTATTCTATTCAAATCAAATCAAATCAAATCAAAACGTTTATTGCGATCATGTTGTATACAAAAGGTCTTAAGTAAATAATAGTTCAACATGAACCCTGCAAGGGCACAGCAATCTTAAAATGTGTAATAAAGTTATAAATATAATATCTTATTGATTTCTTTTTGATTTCGTTATTGATTGATTGATTATAAGACTATTATTTGTTTGTTTTTAAAAGCCCACACATACGAGTATTATCCTGCAACGCCCGCCTGGCAACGATGGCTTTATGTGCTTCTGCGCGAAGAACGTGAGGCGGAGATAGTTTGCGCGCGCGTTGATTACAGCTTCAAATTCAAATAAATTCTGTTTACTTTAAAACCACAACATTTATTTAAAAAATGGTTTACCAGGATTAAAAATTGAATCAAAAATTATCGTCGAAGGGTTTCAAAGATTCAACCAAAAGCATGCAAAAAAAGGTGGCAATTGCAATCTAACAGCAAGGAAATAAAGTTCAGTAACGTTTGCTATTAAATGCCAATTTCAAATTTGAAACAAATAAACATGAACTCTATGATTATTATAATATAGTTTAAATTAAATTGCCTTGGTTATGCTCATGCTATGGCACATCAGGTCCCACGATTATCCTCGTGGGACACGGTATATCTTTTGCCAGTTTTGTACCCCGTACCGATGCACTGAAAATTTCCGTTCTTCTGACAGTTTGTTCTAGAGCTCTGTCTTTTGTAAGTACTTGGGTAGTAAAACCTCAAAACGATTCCGTTTATTAGATAAAGCCATTCTACAGCATATTATTTCGTACCGAAAAAGGTCGAAGCGAGCGCCAATATGTCGCTTACGGCCGACAATTCATGAATTTTCGATGACGATATTCGGTGGAAAACCACCCGAGCCTTGATAATATGCGTAATTTACAATCGAGCACGTATCGATTGCCAATTCATTCAATTAACACAAGTGCTAAGAAGATACCGCGTCGATTTTGAAAGGTTTTTAGGCAGTCTGGGAATGTGTTCATACATCATTGATAATATTCATGGCTGAATTAATGTGTCGCTAATTTGGTTTATGGTAGGTGTTAGTTTGTTTATTACCTCCTCACGGTGTACCGATCAAAGTGAATTGTATATTCAGTATATAGCCATAAGAAGGTACTTATAATCTCGAAACAACAAGTTTTCAAGGAAGTAAACGATTTCTAAGTGAACAAATTCTGGTAAGTATAAATGACTGACAGCCATTGGGTATTTTTCACACACCAAATTATCTTTGACCTTGTTTTGAACTGTGGAAACGGGGGAAAATAGTGTGGGCAAGGTATAAAAATTTACAGAATTCAGGTCAGACTTTAAAGTTATTCAGTGAATATTAAAAGTGAAAAAAGTAAGAATAGTTAGTCTACTGATAAAACTACTAAACAATACAATTATCTATTAAATACAGAGAACTTCGGACTGGCTTGAAAGCAGTCAAATACTCATCAGAACTGACAATAAGGCTAATTTCAGTATGGCTAGCAAGTTGTATTTTCTCGCTTGTCGCTCAGTGCGTCTCTATCGTTACAGACTAGATGGAAAGGGAGATCCGAGCGAACAACGAGTCGCGGACCACATGTGCCTACGTGTGCATGTCATGACATGACTAAATTGGCTACCGCAAAGTCATAATGTATGACTAAGACTGCTAAGTATTCTTTGACTAAGGATTGGAGAAAAACTACTAAGATATTTATTTAAAACTAGCTGACCCGACAGACGTTGTCGTGTCTTAACTATGAATATTTAATTCAAAATGAATTAAAAAAAAACATTCCAAAAACGTAACTGGCAGTCGTTTGACAGTTGGCGCAATTGACAGAATGCGCGCTGCTAATATCGTTAATTAAGTATTTTCCAATCATTCGCGAAACTTTCTTAGTTTTTTCTTTTATAATAACCTTCTCCTGACAATAACAAACACAACAAAAAAGAATTACCGAAATCGGTCCAGCCGCTCACGCGTGATGACGTGGGCAAGGGAAATAAGGATTTATTTATATACCGGGTGTTGCCTGTAACAGGAGCAATAAATTGAGGGATTGTTTCCACACCACAAACGTAACAACATTTATTCTACAACTTTTGAAAATAACTTATTGTTAACTAAATATTAATGAATTTAGATTTTCTAAGCAAGCAATGTATTGCGAAAACTACGAAGTTGCTAGGCTGACAGTAGATGTCAACTAGTCTATTGGATGGAGTACATTGAAAATACTATTTAGTTTGTTCGAAAATATCCCAAATAATAAATTACATATTTTTTTAAAGTTGTAGAACAAATGTTGTTACGTTTATAGAGTAGAAGCGATCCCTCAATTTATTGCTCCTATTAAAGGCAACACCCGGTATATAGATTTGGACGGGGATCCTATCATTTCATAACCAAAGTTTCACAAATGATTCATTTCACAAACACATCATTTGACTACCTGCGTTTTTTTCCGAAACTGTATACAATTCTGGATTTATTTCAGGACCATCGTGTAGAACCCTATAGGTTAGGTTAGGTTACTTTTCTAAAAATCCTGAGCTATTTGTAGTTACAGAAAAAAAGCGGGTTGGCAAATGAATAGGTTGCGAAACGATGCATTTGTCAAAGATTTGTCGAAAAGGCAGAGAACCATTTGGACGTATCGATTAATATTAGACTAAAAACTATACAATTCCTGAAATATACCCAAAAAAAAGCTCAACTTCCGTGGGACGAATCCACAAAATGGTTTTTATGCCTGGACAACAAGCAACTGTAAATGTTTTTAATCCGAAGACGCTGGAATAGAAACAAGCTAACTTAATATGCGAGTCTTAATCTTAATTTTCTAGAGCGCACAAGCATTAACGTTTATTAAATAGGTTATACGTACAAGGTTTCCATTCACGCGAGTCGATCGTAACGCGTTACGCGTTGCTTCCTCACGATATTTACACTCCGCGGTAAAACACGCCGCCGGCACTCCTGGTTTCGGCTTTTTGTAAATATTATCAAAACGCGAGACGGTTACCGAATGAGTTATCACTATCATATGCCTGAGAGGCGTAGTTATAGCTTGTAGTTCTGGATTATCTTATGTATCCGAGCCCGCATGGTGTTGAACGGGATCCTATTTACTAAGCCCACGCTGTCCGTCCGTTCATCAGCCCTAATCCTAACTGTAAAATGCTGTATCTTTTGGACAGAAAGAGTTTTTTTTCAGAATGACTTATTACGGCGAATTATAAAACAAATAAAAAAATAAAGGTGGTACCCATACAAGAAACGTTTTTCTCAACAAATTTAATTGTAAAAGATACAAACCCTAAAGGAAAACAAAAAATACTAAAAACCGATGCAGTGTGAGTTAGGGTCGCGCTAATTCGATTTAAAATAGAACTCAAATCGGAATATAACCTCGATATGCCCACCACACTAAACAGGAAGATTTTGGTGAGTGGGAATTTGTATCTAGCAGCAAAGAAATAAAGTTCAAATACGTATGCTGTATAATACCAATTTCATTTTGAAACAATGAAAAATGGACCTTATTCCTATTATAATGTAGTTAAAATGAAATTGCCTGGATTATGCACAACGGGCTTTACAAGGATAATATACCTACTGCGCGGCGGTACGGAACCCTCGGTGCGAACTTGACTAGGATTTTCTTAGTTTTAAGGTCCTGTACCTACCTTAAAAAAATAGAAACTGAACTCTAATAAGATTTCTGTCTGTTTGTCTCTGAAAGTGTTTTTTTTTTTGCGTTAGCGCAGTTCGTTCTTTAAAGTAAAGAGGGCAATATTGATAACTGTAATAAAGTTTTATAGACTAATCTAGACTTGGAACAAGTACCTAAAGGAAAACTGCGTTGAAGCAAAAAGTCAAATTTCAAAACGCCCGACTAACAAGTTTCGTTGTGTGTGATAGTCAGACATAGAAGGTTTTGTGGCACGAAAAAAATTGTCCTAGGGATTTAGAACGATATTAATTTATCGATAAATTGCAATTTCTTATAAATGACAGTTATGACTATGAGATAACGTGTAATATGAACATGCAACTTACTATTATGCTACACAATGTCATTTAATTTTCCTAAATAGGCGTTTGTTGCAAGTCACTCTTGGTTTAGTTTACTTTGTATGGAACTCGATTGAATAGCAATAAAAGAAGTTTTTGTGTAAGAAATACGTTACTAATAAAAAAAATATATTCAAATTGATGTTTATTTTATTAAATAAAACAGGTATAAGAGCATCGCTTAAAAGGAGTCTCTTTATTACAATGTCACCTTAACGTGACCCACCGACCCTGTCGATCCGTGTATAGTGAGTGGGGGACCTATGTTTATATGGGACCTTTGTTTAGCATAGAGGCATTTCTTGGTCATCAGGGTTGGCAACGCATTTGGAGTCTTAAGGCCGTATAAATAAAGCCATCTTGACGGAGCCCGTCACAAGAAACGTCAAAGTAAACGTTAAGCCATAGAAAGCTGACATTTTTGACGCATCTTGAGACGAGCGTTAGTCAAGATCAATTTATTGATACAACCCTTAGCATTGCAGTCTTGAGATTTTCGCCTCGAGAACACAATATATGTGGCACCCATTTACTATTAGGTAGCCTGTTCCATAAAAAATAATACGGAATCATCTGTAAAATTTGTATCAATTGAACTTGGAAAAGATGTAAGTACTTCCACAAAACTAATCGAACCAATTTACGATGCATGCATACACATAATGTCACGCCTTCATTCCCAGAGTGGGGTAGGCAGAGCTACAGAATACCTACAACTCTAAAGTTGTTGATAATTCTATAACCACATTTTGTACAATCAGGCTAAGATGTTGACCAGTGTATTAGTGACAGGTTGCTAGCCCATCGCCTGATAGTACTACAAGCCTTTATTTCCTTAGTAGGCTCTCATGACATCCACATTGAGTGGTACTATTCTAAGCTGGCAATCACACGGGCCCATTTAGCATGATTACTCGATAATCACGTACTTTTAAAGAACAAAAGTCTTTGCTTTGATTTATACACTTGATTATTATTTTCATATTAAGTTTAACATGAAATAACTATTCATTATACATTATTGTTAATAAACACACGCTAGATGAATATTTGAGGTTATGTGTCAAACAGTACTAATTTGTTTACATCTTTGCCAATTTCAATTGACATAGACTTTAGTGTGAACTATGAAACGTGAATGTTGTAATCTATATTATTGTTCAAGATATGATTGGTTGTTTATTAGAAAAAACACTCTGAGCTAAACTTTGACCTACGGAGAACGCCTAATAATCTTTATTTACATAGTATAAAACAAAGTAGCTTTCCGCATTTGTCTGTCAGTCTGTCTTTCTGTATTTCTGTCTGTCTGTATATCCGCTAACTCCTCCTAAACCACGCAACGGATTTTGATGCGGTTTTTCACCATAACATAGATAGCTTTTCACGGAAGGTTTTTATGCACAATAAATTCTGGTTTATGTACGAGTGTTACATAAAAGTCACATAATCCTCGATAAGCTCCAAGAACATGTGGAGGGGTAATCATTAAGGAAGGAAATGCTGTTTTATGTGTACACACGTCCTTCAGTAAAGAAATAAATGTCTGCGAAAGTATTTTTTAGTCCTTATGTGTTCCAAGTCATAATTATCGCAAGTCATACAGCATTTTTTGATGAAACTTTTTCTCAGTAATATAAATCTAACCTAACCTAACTTTATCTAAACGTAAGGTTCAAATTCTGAGAAGTTTACGTTTTCATCAATATAAAAATTACGATTCTGAGCAATAAATAACACGCGAACGAAGGGCTCGCACATGCCCTTGAACTCGATGATGACGATGCGAAGTAGTGTGACCTTGAGTAGTAACTAACCTTGAGGAACACTGTGAAACTGCTCGCTGCGTAGATCCCCTAATTCTTCCACGAATGTTCGGACCCCGCTCGCGTCGGTGTGGAAGCGCAGTTGATCCAACGCGATGTCTTCTATCGCGATGCCTTTATTTGAAGAATCATAGAGGAATCCCAGTTTTTGGCTGCAACAATGGAAAAAAAAACATTTATTAGATGGACATACCTAGATATACAAATTTAATGTACTTTTTTGAAAGGATTGCTTCATGTTTTAGGGAAATCTACCTGAAAACCTCCTTAAACGTTTTATGATGATAGGTAGGTATCCTTCTCTTCATAGGAAATAAAGTAGTGCCCAATTATTGTGTATCAATTATAATCACCCCTAAGATAAGTCATGACTGGCCCAACCAATGTCACGCAATACAAAACTTTATAATAAAAAAGCTCTCTTGGCTATGACAGACACCTTGGACCAAATAACACCGAATGTTCCATGCGCAATCTCCGCCGTCAACAGAACCAAACTTAATAGCGTGTATGCGAATTTAATCAAAGCGGAGAACTGGCTGCATGCAATTAAATTTGTGGGTTTACAAACGTATATTCTAATTCTGTACTGTAGGAGGAAACGGCTGGTTCCCTCTATCTTAAGTCAGGTGGGTACGCTAGGTAATGTTTCACCAAATCATTTAGCATATTGTAATAGCGGAAATGCCCGTCTGCTGCTCTTTCATCACTTTAAAAAACGAAGATTCTCCACTATGGGATTGTACAGTTTGTCCAAACTCCTTACTGTTAGGCAGCTGTATATTAATTATACTGTTCTGAGAGTACATAAGACCCTACCTTACGTTTCACGCATAGAAAGTAGAAGAAGAAAAGATATTGTTATTAAGGCTTCTAAGACCAGAACCATATTTGCGAGCAGACAATTTCCCAGGCTGTCTAGCCATCTATATAATACATTAAATAAGCATTTGAATATTTACAGAAGTGATTACCATCACTGTAAAACAATTATTCCAAAGTGGCTTCAAGGAAAAACATATAATGAAACTGAGCGACTATTAGTTTATAACTAAAAATTGGCTCACAATCACTCCCACATACACACACATGCACACACTTTCACACACACACTCACACGCACGCATGCACACACGCACACACACACACACACACACACACACACACATACACCTAAGTTAATAACATGGTAAATTTAAATTTATTAAGCTAAGTATAATTTATGTCGATTGTAGGAAGAGCGAGGTGTCCCAACACAGGCTTTGTAAGCCTAAAGGGAGGCCTCATCAACTGTAAATCTACAAGCAAGTTAAATAGTAATAAATACATTTTGATTGATTTCATTTTTTTTTTTGATTCATGGCTTTAGCAGTGGTTTACCATTGAACAAACATTGATGATATTCAAGACTTTAGGAAAAGACAGACGTACGTCTCAGATCGTCCCAGGACACTAGATAGTTCTTTAAGTAAAAACGATATATAAACGAAGACAAAGCAAAGCTAGGCAAAAGAGAATTGTTGTCCAATCAGCATCAGTTTTTAAATAAAAATTAGATCATGATGCCAACGTACCTAATTTTTTTCTTACACTTATTTGACAAGCTACGAAGATTAATTATGAGTAGATTATGCGTCGAGACTATTGTAAAATCAAATGCATAATTACGCTAAATTCTCAACGGGAACCTAGCGGAAGAACGAGACCATATATATCAGCTATGACCAGCTGGGGCTTGATACGCGTTATGAATAAGTGCAGGCAGTCAGTGGAATATTTTAATATGCACAACGAATGCTCTAGAATGAATTGTTGATTTCCTTCTTCCGAACGTGTCTTTCTCTGAACGTTCTAGCAGGAAGGCACTTAAATTTAGAACATTTATACATTCAGTTTATGAAAGAACTAGCTGTTGCCCGCGACTTCATCCGCGTTTAAGTCGTTCGTCGCTATTCTTTCGGAAACTGTCGAATTCTCCGGGATAAAAAGTACTCTACTGGGTGATCATTATGATGTAAAAAGTGTATGAGTTTTTTTTTTATGAAGAGTGATCATTATGATGTAACATGGTATGAGATACATTTTCGGAGTTCCAATAATCTAATTTGCAATTTTATATGAACTTTGGCGCACCCATGGAGACAACTTGAAGCCCGGGCAAGCACATAATGTGCTTTATTAAATTAGATTATTGGAACTCCGAAAATGTATCTCATACCATTATACACCATAACGATCACTCTTCATAATCAATATTAATCTTACACCTGTTTATTTTCAGGATTTAAAAATATGCAACTGGCAAAAAAGGTTAGGTTAGGTTCGTTTTATAAACGTCCTAAAATCAGAACGGTTTCGGTAAAATTCACTTTAGGAGTTGCGATTATTATGAATAACAAATTATAAATCAGCAATTTTTTTCGGAGAAATGATGAGTATAGTCACAAATCGTTATTTGTATAAAAATTTGAAAGATGAGTTAGATGAGCCAATATGGACCGCCTCCATACCAAATATCATTAAAATTGATTCAGCGGTTTAATTGTGAAAGCGTAAAGAATAAATAAAAATTACTTTAGCATTTATAATATTACTAGTATTTCTCATCGAACTGTCCAATTTAGCCTATGAAGTATTTCGCACTATAATATATCTCTGTGCCAAATTGTATCCAGATCCGTTTGTCCGTTCTGGCGTGCCAAACTTTTACATATAATAATACTAGCGACCCACCCTCGCTTCGCTCCGGATTAAAGTATTATACATATAAACCTTCCTCTTCAATCACTCTATCTATTAAAAAAAAACCGCATCAAAATCCGTTGCGTAGTTTTAAAGATTAAAGCATACATAGGGACAGACAGCGGGAAGCGACTTTGTTTTATACTATGTAGTGATTAATAAGAAGTATGATTATATTACATTTTATTTGTAATGTTAGTGTATACTACAACATCGAATCCATTTGTCTAAATAATCGGCTATCGCATTGACAACGGACGTTGACCCATTAACGGCGGCCAATTATAGATCTATTAACGAGACCACAGAATCGTATACGTAGGTAGTCATTGAATTTATTCACGAATTCCAATTGATATGTACACACACAGTTACACAGCTGAGCACTACGCATTAGAACAGACGTAATACTGTCGTCGCAGTACAATTCATAACCTATTCTTGGTTTTGAGGTTACAGTTTGTACTGGAATGACAGAATTATCTTCCTTCAACTTTACATATGACTTGACAGAAACGTGTGACCCCATGTGCTTCTGTTTAGTCCACAAGATTATTAGGCTAGGCGCGGAAAGTAAGATATTGCCTAACGAAGTGGTTAGCAGGCCGAGCAATAGCGAGGCCTGCTAAAATACGAGTCAGGCAATACCATTTCCGCCGAGGTATATATAATGCTTTTCTCAATAAATGCGAAGAAATGATACAAATGCAAAGGAAGTATTTGTAAAAATAAATACGACTAATTGAGAGAGAATCTTTTTTTTAAAACTACATGGGATTTTTTTTCATGGTCAATTTGATTTTACAGGCATTAGAGATCATTTTTAAATAAAATATGTACATGGACGGAAAGTGTTTTCATATGGTTTTTTTATTCATAGGTGTAAAATGAAGCACTTTCCGTCCTTGTGTTACAATCGGAAAACGGGTCTTTTCGAGCATGTTTGGGTATAGCGAGCATAAATAACCTGCCTGGTGGCCTACAAAATACATTCAATTCAAAGTATTCCCAGAAAAAAAATATCGGACACAATAGTTACCGCTTTACTTTTTTTACCATGTAAAATAAATGGTCAGAACTAATACAGAGAGTAATATCTACTATTTGAAAAATGAGCTCAAAGGCAAAGGCAAAGTGGCCTAGGCAAGGGTGGTGATTCTCTCAACACAGCACTGCGTCGATCTTATAGGTGAAGTTTTATCCGGTAAGTTTAAGATGTCCCATCGGAGCGTACAAAACACATTTTAGCGCGTGCCTTCACAATTAGGCAGCAGGCCAAACATAACTTTGGTTCCATCTCATTAGATGGTACGACACGCAAAGTTCGCACACCGATCCAATCGCATAACATTTAAATTAGAGATTGACACTGTCATTCGTTGAGTGTTCCAACAAATGATAAGAGCACGTAACAAGACGTTATCTTATTCCAGCGGTATTTACAATGTCAGTCTTAGTTTAACGAACGTCAAGGCGTGGCACACCTACACAATTTGTAGGGGTACACTGCGCGTCCTTGAACTTCACCGTGAATACAGGTGTTTATAATATTAGGGTTTCTATCAAGTAAGGTTCGTTAATCAAAGTCATGTAATCCCCAGACGTTCATGTTCATTTGCGGCTACTAGCAACTTTCCTCCCCCGACTCTCATCTTCTAGAGACATTTCTAGCACAGCCCGCAATACAAATTAAAAGATCTATAGACATCATGCCCGAATAGCTGCTACATTTTAATCCAGCACCATCTCCACTCACGTACATTGAAAGTGCACGCAGACAACCAAAGTTATTTCCACTTATAATCGAATTAGTAAATACTGGTACCGCGAATCGATTGCACACAATACCCCGTAGACAATCATATAACATAAGCTGTTATCAAACGGGTGCTGTCACGTGCCAGCTGCAATCGACTACAATGTTGGACATAATCATTGTTAATACTGTAACTATCCAAACGGATCTCTGATATGATACGAGTAATTCACTAAAGGAACCTGATAACTAATCAATCTGCGATAAAATCGCGACACCTACTTTCAGAGCGGATCTAAACCGCCCAACGAAGGGATCCATCATTTCATAACCAACATTTCACAAATGATTCATTACACAAACATATCATTTGACAACTCGCGTTTTTTTCCGAAAGTGTAAATGTCTGGATTTATTTCTGGACCATCGTGTAGAACCCTGTAGGTTAGGTAAGTTTTATAAAAATCCTGAAATATTTGTAGTCACCAGGGACCGGAACCGCTTAGCATTAAAGGGGTTTTCGATAGGGTATTTGATAGACTTGTTTTTACAAACCCCAAGGATGAGCTAAGCCTATCGTTGACATAGTCCAATGAAAGGGCAACCAAGCGATACAATTAATTCGACTAAGCGCTAACCCATTCCCAATACCCTATCATCTGTTACCCTTTTTAAACTTAATCGAACGGTTTCAAGCTTTTTTAATCTCTATGCGCAAGTGTTTCGACTTATTATTGCACTACCTAACAATTGAATGGGTAGCGGCGGCAGGTGAGTAGCGCATGCGAGACGGCGAGGTGAGCCAGCCGAAATGTGCCGAAGACGGCCGAGGCTTTGTCATAGAGTCGCACTGGTCGCTACGTCAAACAATAGTAAACCTAATTATCGTTCCCACAAAATGTACATTGTTTTGTTTGGGATTTGCTTTGAACTTGTTTTTTTTTAAGGCTGTAGGTTCAACTGACTTTGGTGGATTTTGGCGTAAAGTATTTGTTTACTTTCAGAAATGAGTGATCAGGGTCGATTAAATAAATTGTATACTACCTACGTAGTTAGCTAAGTTCTTAGTTCCATCTGAAATATTAGATATTTTTTAAATAAAATCGTCAGTTAAAAAGTTTCGCCGACGAATTTTCAAAGAAAACAAAATGGAGAGCTTGCTTTGCGCAGGCAAATTACGATGTTATAGGTGGGCGCAATTAATATGGCGCGCGGATTATGCAATAATAGACTCTCTATCAACGGTGTAAGCGCTTCCATACGCGCATTATTAATTGTGTCGTGCTATAAACACGGTTAATATTAATAAATATTAAATATTTGTAAAATGAGAAGTAGCTTTTTAGGGTTCCGTAGTCAAACTAGGAACCCTTATAGTTTCGCCATGTCCGTCCGTCCGTCCGTCCGTCCGCAGCCTAGCTCAGATACTCTTGATACTAGAAAGCTGTAATTTGGCATGAATATACATATTAGTCACGCCAACAAAGTGGTAAAATAAAATCTTGAAAAACATTTTTTTTAGTGTAGGTACCTCTCCTACACGTCACGTGGGGATGATTTTTTTTCTCGTCTACCCCGGTCTTTCAAAAATATTGCGGGTTTGTAAATACAGTTTTCCGATTAAGTGATCCGTTTATGAAATATTCAGCTTTAAAGCGCTAATTTTTGTTAGAGTAAAATGTTAACCATTATTTAGCCTTTGTTCTTTTCGAGACTGTTGAGGAAATCAAAATGATTTACATACATTTTGTACGCTGTAAATCACTATTTACCTATTGTTATATTATACGAGTATAGGGTTAATTAAACCATCACTGCGATCTAAATAATTTACTTACGTTTTTAAAGTGTAAGCAAGCCATTATTCACAAATTGTTCCATATAATAAGGTCGATTATTTAATGAGACGGGTTTATAGTTAAGTACATATTTTTAGTGTAATTATGTACTAATTGTTCAATATAAGGTCAATTGTTTAATGAGACTGTTGATGATCAAAATGATTTATTTATTTTTCATATTTTTACAGTTTACCTATTGTTATATATAAGGTTAATTATTATTAAATGAAACTAGCTGTGATCAAAATTATATTGTAATGTAGAAGGTTAATTATTTAATGAAACTATTGTTGAGATCAAAATTATTTAGGTAGGTACTTATTTACTTATATATTTATACAGTGTAAATCATTATTTACTTAAGTACAATTTTTTAAAGTGCATCCATTCAGCAGTCCATTATTAAACCAATGTTTTAAAAAAACAGGGCAAGAGCATGTCGGACCATGCTCAGGTAGGGTTCCGACGCCGCTTATAAATACTACAAACACCAAAAACTATCTCTAAAAACAACAAGTATGAACTATTTTACTATTTAAAGTTATTTGGTGCCGTCTTAGCTAATTTTCGTAGGTATAAACACTAGTCGCCTGTATCTCAAGAACCAATCATGTCTACTTAGTGGTGATAGTTTTCCTTAAAAATTCGTTATATGCGCTTTCATTCACGATTTTTTTCAGATTTTTATTATTTGTAGTTTTGGCTGTAGGGGCAGGGGGGGGGGGCGACACTTGACTCTAACAAAAATTAGCGCATTAAAGCTTAAAATTTCATAAACAGATCCCTTAATCGAAAAACTGTTTTCACAAACCCACAATATTTTTGAAAGACCTACCCAACAACATGCCACACTATAGGGTAGACGAAAAATAAAAAATCATCCCCACGTTACGTGTAGCGGAGGTAAGTACACCAAAAAAAAAATTATTTTAAGATTTTATTTCACCACTTTGCTGACGTGACTAATATGTATATTCATGCCAAATTACAGCTTTCCAGTACTAAGAGTCTCTGAGCTAGGCTGCGGACGGACGGAAATGATCAAAAATGTAATTATTTACCTAACGTTCAAATTAACAAGACATTAAATAGGTATTTACGTTTTAAAGCTTGCTTGATATATTTTTTTAGTTCTTCTTGAGAATCGTCCTGGTACGTTTCCATGTTAAAAATACTTTCAAATCAAACAAAATTTATTATTTAAAAGTCAACCAGCTCTCGCGTACACTTATAATAATAAAATAGCTTGCACTTTTTGCAGTAGGTACTTGCACAAGCAGCCATCCATCACGCAGCCAAACGTCTTTATTATTCCGGCGGGAACATGAACTAAGAATTATTAAACAACATTATCATCTCAATCCCGTCCCGTCCCGACACGAACTTAAATAAAGTAGGCAAGTAACGTCAGGCTAGACAGAAATCGCCCAAATGCGCAAAAAAGAGAGAGGCGATCAATGGGGTAAAACCCAGTTAATGCTAAGCGCTTCAATATTAAACTACCGAAACCCTAATGAAATTGGTAAGCTCTATGGAAGTGGTTAACTAGTTCAAAGGGGTTCCCCTAACGTTAAGGTAACACAATCATAGGGTAACCACATCGATTGGGTAGCCAAATGATAGGCTTACCCTATCGATAGG
>OX438763.1:3857503-3908665 GCA_949316455.1 Acleris holmiana | reverse complement strand
TTGGAATATGACGGATCAGGAACAAATCATAAAATGCAATATTATTAATTATTATGGACAGTTACAGGCCTGTGTAAAATTGAAACAAACATCTAATCCCAAGGCATATGTTGCAACCCGTGCTTGAACCGATAAGAAAACCGTTCAAGCGAGTACTGAAGTCCAAGGGTATTGATTGAATTGTTTTGATAAGCAATAACAATGTTTTAGAGTGGTTACTGTATTTTTTAAAGTGTGACCCGGTGTCCTATATATGGTAAATAATCAAGGCAATTCAATTTAAACTACATTTGAATGAGCATAAAGTTTATTTTTACCTACTTGTTTAAAAATTGTAAATGGCATTTAAGAGCAAATGTTATTGACTTTATTTCTTAATTTAGGAGAAAATAAAAAAAAACCGCAATACACTATGTTTTGGTCCGTTTATTAATATTGTATATAGAATCAAGACTTGTTAAAATTTTAAAGCTTCGATGTTTTGGTTGTTTTTTTCGGCATCCTCAATTTATTTACGTAATATTTTAATTCAACGATATTGGCTTAAACATAGTAATTTACGAAAATAATGCAAATTTTCTTAACAAGGTCTTTAGATTTTAAACATGGAACCACAGCTGTGACGTCATTCCTGTCGTCGATTTTGTATAGTGTTTTTGCAGGGGGTCTGAATTGTGACTTTTTACAGCTTTATATGTTACGAAAAAATTACACGTCAATTATTTCGCGAATACAGTTATTCTTCTCTTTCATAGCACTTTCCAGAGAGCGTAAGAAAAAAAATAAGCATGTTCCCTATTTTGAAATAAATAAACATGAAGTTTATCTCATTAAGGTCTTGTACCTTCTATAGCAGACCGGGTCTCACGAGGTAATATAACATTACTTTTTACATAAATGGGAGACATTATTACTGCTAACCCAAAACGAAAAGGCAGTATGCGTATGGACTTCATACACTTACAATTCCTTTTTCTTTTGGGCAATAGTCCAAAATCTGCCGAAAAAAACGTCGGGTAATGATAAATAACTATTAAATAGATAAAAACCCCATAACATACATACCAACCCCTTCTTACAGACCTGATGTCTCCAAAACGGCGCAACCGATTTTAATCAAACCTAGCTAAAACCCATCCCGATCAAACCTGCTCTTTAAAAAAAAACGCGTCCAAATCAGTTCATCCGTTTGGGAGCAACGATGCCACAGACAAAAACACAAATATACACAAACACATACACAGATACAAAAGTTAAAGTTATAAAATCCCTCTCTGTGGTCGGTGGTTAAAAACGGCTGGGGCCCATTCACAAAAGCTTATAACTTGTTATACAGGTGGAAGTCTCGTTATAATAAATACTGATGAAAAGAGACTGATGCTAATAATATAAGCCATTATTTTATATGAAATAGGCCCTGGCGTCATGTAATATTACTAGTTTATTTCTATGAATAGTATCAAGAATTCGTACAAAACGACGCGTCATTTTCTCGAACTATCCTTTAACACTTCCATTGCCAAGAAACCCACTTCCGAGTCCATTTCTTGTAATAGGTAAGTTTGGCAGTCATAGTGTAAACAACATAATATTTCTGACACGCTACATTTAATGCCGTCTTAATCGATATTAATGCTCTGCTAAGAAAAAACTCACGTTAGTCTATATTAACTCCTGATGGAAATTCTAGCTTCTTTTTCCATCTGTTTTCTATTAGTTTGGTTTCGATATACAGGGTGTCTCATTTTAATCGGTCAGTATGGGAAATTCTGAAACAATAACACATACGTAGATCTGTTCTTTGGAACCATGTCATCGATTTTAATAAGAAGAAAAACTGCATTCATACATTTAAAAAAAAACTGTACTCAGCTCGGGAATCGAACCCGTTGTTTTGAAAAACTACTAAATTAAATTAAAGTATGTGAAAAAGTCATCATGTTTCATAGAACCATTTACTGCTTAAGACCTACATAATCGATGTCTAAATAGGAATACAGATGTTTTTTTAAATGTATAAAAGCAGTTTTCATTCTAACAAAAATCGATGACATGGTTCCCAAGAACAGATCTTCGTATGTCTTATAGTTTCAGAAATGCCTATACTAACCGATTTAAATGAGACACTCTGTATAATTTACAAAAACAATACGGCCCTCTATTCTACTCTATCGTATAGCGTTACGATAGCTCTTATTTATTTGACAGCGATGGCCGCCGAGTTAAAAACAATACAATAACACGTTAAAGGCAATATGGTTTTACCAGTAGAATAAGGGCCCAGGAAGAATTTCAGTGAGTCCATGACTACCATACAAAATGATGCATAGAGGTGTAGCCAATTCTTGCAAATAGGCGTTGTGAATTGGCCCAAGCGGGGAGGGAATCGCATCTACTTACACATAATATAAACAAAGGCCAGCTAAATTTAGATCACCCGATATGTTACCCCTTTTGTCTATCACATCATATCTATTCTATGTTGTATACCAGACTAAGGGCCGCATAGAATTAGTATTCCGCCGATTCTTCCCGTTCGGAGTCGATTTTCGCTAAATCCTTTTTTAGTGCAGTCCTCAAGAAATATTCGGCTCAAAATTCAAGTCCCTAGGACCAGCGGTTTATATTCCTCCGTCAGTGTTAGTCACCGATATGTATAATAAGATACCAACTCTATATATTGTATTCGAACAGTATTTGATATTGCTTTAGGACTTAAACC
Source organism: Acleris holmiana (assembly GCA_949316455.1). NCBI lineage: Eukaryota > Metazoa > Arthropoda > Insecta > Lepidoptera > Tortricidae > Acleris > Acleris holmiana. Next base: position 3,905,943 of record OX438763.1, on the reverse strand, counting down.
ACCAGTTACCAGTCAGCACAGAAGGTTGAAGCAGTCGGTAATCGTTAAGCGAGTTTTGGAACTTTTAAGAGCACACAGGGGCACATGTCAGGTGATCGGGATGGCCAGCATTACTTGACCTTGCCTTTTATTAATTTTCATGAGACTCATTAAATCTTTATCCAACCAATTTATAAAGAAAAAGGTGTATTTAGCGACCAACTCGAAAATGCAAAATGTTGTAGACTTTCTGACTTTAACAAAACCTAACCTAAAACAGACGACTCTTAATAATGGCATTACCTTTTGAAAATTAGATATTTCTTACTTTCGAAAATGTTAAGCAGACACCCTGAGCTCTTTTCATAACTTTCTTACGTAAAACTATATTTCTTAAACTAAATTCAACAACGTTTTCGCATACCGGATACTTTTATCTCTTCTATTTTCGTAGCAGTCTAGACTATTTATGCAAATGTTTTCTATGTACATGCCTGCGCGTATTGTTTTATATCGTTATTTGATTGACAGTGAAGATTAGATAGGTTCAAGAACGTGTTTCAAGTACTGATAACGATGTATATAATAAATTTGAAGTCATGTGCCTGTTTTACGATGTTAGGATTGAATCGTGTAGATATAACAGCTGTTTGAGTCATTTAATTAAATGTGTGCTTGTGTGTGTGTATGTGTATGTGTGAGCATGAGCACCCAATCATCATCATTATCACGCCAGCCGGAACACGTCGATTGTTGTTTTAACAAACTATTATTTAAGTTCGTATGTATGTTTGTTAGTTATCGACTTCAAATCTTGCATGTCAATTTTGAACCTTGGCTGGAATTTGAACCACATATGTAAACCCGATGACAACGCAATATTATGGTATCTAAGAGTTGATCTGATGATGCAGTGAAGGTGGCGACAGGATCTCCGCTATACTTAACGTAGATCCACCGCGTCGGAACTCATTAGTTAGGTCTTGATCAGCTAATAATGACTTTGCAAAACAATATAGTCGGCAAGAAAAGCTTGTCCAAAAAAATGATTATTTTGCCAGAAACTTATATTTATATATACGTAGCTCCCAAAGACCTATTCGAACGCGGTTTGTGGTCTTTGAGTAGGTACGGTCGCCGCGCGCCGCTCGCACTCTGCTCGCGCACAGCGCGTGAGCGCGTACGAATTTGAGCAAAATATATGGGCCGTGCGTGCCTCAACCCGAGGCTGCTCTAATTCGTACCCACCTTTATATTTTCTAGCTTGTCGCTTAGTATGTCTCTGTCTTTAGAATCTAGTTAGAAAGGGATATCCTGCAGTGTCTAGTTTTCCTTTTTCATGCCATAAAAAAAAAAAAAATTGATATTTCTTGTTGTTAATGATACGTTACATTGTGTATCAACACATTCAGAGCCAAGACCGTGATATAGAGTCAACTTTGAATGGAATTCAAGAAGCTTGGCACTGTAAAGGACTATTAAAAGCCACTACGTCACAGAAACAATGTCACAGGCAGAATTAAAACACTCGATGGTTTCGGTTGGCAACAGACTCGAGTGCCCCGCTATCGACTAATTATATTTTGTTACGCATCCGCATTTAGGCCGTTTGGCTTTACACTATCATCATATATATTTTTACTTTATGATATTACCATTTAGATATTGTCCGCCACGACGGGAACTACTTTCAAGCAGCAGTATTCGCATTGTTGCATTCCGGCGTGGGGATTAGGGAATTCAAATAACCGGTTATTAACCGAATTAAGTATGCAAAAGACGGTTAATAACCGGTTTTAACCGGTTATTTGCATTCCCTAGTGGGGATAAGACAACCGGTGAAATGACTAGCATAGAGGCATTCCATCTTGGTCCTCAGGGTTGGCAACGCATTTGAGGTCTTAGGATTACAGTCTTGAGAATTAAAATGTCTATGGGGCTCGTGTGCCTTCTCCTTAATATAAAACACTCCAATGTAATGACTAAACTCACCTATCTAACTGCTCAGCTATGCAGTACTCCCACTTGTGGCTGTTGGCCTTCCACTCCCTCACTCGTCTTAAAGATGGAGAGTTCAGCTCGTCACAGAGGATCTTCAGAGCGGCCGTGTCTAGCACCTCTTGAATCGCGATTATAGACAATCTGTGGAAAGAGTTACTGGGTGTGACCAAAAAAATATTTGGTAGGTAAAGAATTTGAATTTGTGCCATGTGACTCAGGGATTAATACTGCTAGCTGTGTGGCAAGTTCACTAAAATACTAACTAATTTTGTATGTAGCAAATGTCAACTTTTAAACGTTTTGAATATAGGAACCCAGGGTAACAGAACCAACTAGACTGACTGAATCGTCAAAATGAACTTTTTCCGTATGTTATAGTATAGGATCCGAGTATACAACGTGTTACAAAATAATCCGTATAAAAGAAATTACGAAAGTAGTGTCAACCCTAGTATACTGTATACCTAAGACACTGAACTGACGTTATTTAATAAGGGTTGACACTACTTTTGTACCTAATTTCTTTTTTACGGATTATTTTGTAACACGTTGTATAACGACCTTCACCAAACTGATTAATGGATAAAATAAATAATAAATAAATAAATATCAGGGGACGATCTCACACAAATTGACCTAGTCCCAAACTAAGCTCTAGGCTTGTACTATGGGTACTAGACAACGATAAACATACTTATATAGAGAAATACATACCTAAATACATAGAAAACATTCAAGACTCAGGAACAAATATTCGCGCTCATCACACAAATATGTGCCCTTACCGGGATTTGAACCCAGGACCGCTGGCTTCGGAGGCAGAGTCACTCCCAACTAGGCCACCGTGTCGTCAATCGGATGAAAGTATTTTGTATTAAATTAAATATGTTATAAATAAAGGGCGGAATTGGATGCAATATGGTGACAAAAGCATAAGATGGATGAGACTTTTATTACATTTTTGTAAGTATAAAAAAAATTGCAGATTTTTGTAGTCATATCCATACCTATTAGGTTTATCGTTTGACATGACTTTGACGTAATTTGCATCCGTCGTCCGCCCATTAGTTATAAATATATTGCAAATGGGTTGCCTAAAAAAACTCAGTCCAGAATATGATTATATATATTTTTTCACTTGCCCTATTAATTTGTCCAAACTTCTTTTAAAATAACCTATAGGCATAATATAATTTAATAAGCATGTAGATGACGTCACAATAGAACTATTGAATAGATCGTTTCTCTTGCTATCGCCAACGTCCATACCACGTTGAATACACCGGTTCTCGTCCGATCACCGAAGTTAGGCAATGTCGGGCGAAGTCAGTAGGTACTTGGATGGGTGACCGCCTGGGAACACTTCGTGCCGCGTTGGCTTTTTGCAGCATTTTTATTTCATTTATGTTTGTTAATTATGATTATTATTTTAATAGGTTTTTATTGAAATACCTAACTAAACATGTAGATGTAAACACCTACATACCTTGATTTGTTCCGGATTCGTCATATTCCAAATTGGTCATTTTCCAAACTCGACAATTTCCTAACTGGTCATATTCCAGATTCGTCATCTTCCATAATAAATCATTTTTTGTTTGGTGGACAATAAAGTGTTTAGTATTATATTAATTATATTATATATACTTCACATAATATACTAAGACACTCCACAACAGTTAATTTTTTATCTACAAAATCCTATACTATTTCTTATTTCGTTAAATAGACGTTTCGGTTAATAGACAAATGAAATACTACTACTACTAAATGTTAGTGTATAACTTTTGGGTAGGTAGGTATAAACAGGTAAATAAATATGACTAATTTGCACTGGTCAGGTTATTGAATAAACTTTATGTCCTAAATAAAGATTACATTATTATTTACAATAATGTATGTATATACTTTAATGTCACATAAAATTTAAACACACATGTATAATTAATGTAAAAAATATATACCTACTCCGGACTGAAATTTTTTAGTTAACCCACTTGCAATATATTTTTTGGCATATTTAATTGAATATAAAATACTTTTCATCCATTAACCAGTTTGGTGTTCCTTCACGCACCAACCACCAACGCACCTGCGTTGTATGCTCAGATCTTGAGACTATTAAGGATAGTAAAAACACTTCTCATACAATAGCCTTTAGTAATTAGTAGGCACGTGAGCGCGACGTCACGTCTTGCCGTCACTGTGTTCTGAGCGTTTAAATTAAAAACTATTTTTCGTAACTCTAACTTTGATACCTGACTACTTTGAAGTCATGTTCAGTCCGAGATCCTTCCATGTTTTTAGCTGCGTTTCCACCAGAGTTGTGCGATATAGCGGAGCGGTGTGCGAGGAAAATATCCACCAGTAGAATTTCTAAACTCGCTCAGTGCTGCTTTCCTATTGGTGGATTTTTCCTCGCAGACCGCTCTGTTACATCACACAGCTCTGGTGGAAATGCAGCCTTAAAATAATACCCATGTATCTATTAAAGAATGAAGGATAACTGCAACTGACTAATGAGAAGTCCTGATAAAATAAGACCAATGGAACAAAGACTGAACAAAGAAGAGTCCTATTTAACCAATGTTAACATTTTCACAGAAAAGTCAAAGAACTGCTCCTTGAAGATAATGCAGTATAATTAAATATAAGACTAAAATGTTACTTGTAACTCTGATCATCTTACTCAATATTTATTTGTATATATAATTTGTCTTGTGTTAAACTTATGTGATACATACATAACATCACGCTTTCATTCCAGAGTGGGACAGGCAGAGCTACAGAAATACCAACAACTCTAAACTTGTTCATAATTCTGCAACTACATTTTGCACAATCAGGCTAAGATGTTAACCAGTGTATTAGTGACAGGTTGCAAGCCCATCGCATAACAGTACTACAAGCCTTTATTCCTTTAGTCGCCTCTTACGAAATCCATATTATTGAGAAATTAATAATTTATCTTTACCTTTTACCATATTACTTGAATTGTATCTTTTTTACACTACAATCTGGTAGAATTATGTTTAAAATGAGATATCTAAAATGCAGATAAAACCTAAAATATGGTGTTTTGTTTGTACAGTTTGAAAGGGCTAATTTATTCTATAAACTCCTAATTCCAGGGTCCAGGGCAGGGGGCAGGGGGGTGCAGGGTCCGTCCGGATTGCTACCACCATCTTATCCATTAACCACCCGCCAAGCAACAGTGTTTGCATTGTTGTGTTCCGGTGTGGGGATAAGACAACCGGTGAAATTACTAGCATAGAGGCATTCCATCTTAGTCCTCAGGGTTGGCAACGCATTTGAGGTCTTAGGATTATAGTCTTGAGAATTCAAATGTCTATGGGTCTCAGGTTCCACTTACCATCAAGTGGTCTGAGTGCTCGTGAAGGCACACGAGCACTAAGACCTTAACATAAAAAAAAAAAAAAAAAAAAAAAATTGCTTATGACATGGCACTAATGCTTATGACAGGTATATAAAGTTCAATGTTATATTTTAATTAATTGGGGCCAATTCCGGTTAGTGTTTGTCAATTTTAAATCTGTAAACCTAAATTTGGAAACGCAGAACTAAATTCTAGTCTAACAAGAATAGAGTTTGATGTATATAAATTTATGTATACTGATATTTGAAATTAAAAAACACTGACCTGAATGGGCCCCATTATGACTCAAATAATATTGTATTAAACAGTATATCAAAAAATAATTTATATTTGATAGTTAAATCTTTCATACAGATTACGAACAAACAATAAGCAATATCAGAATCAGCCAATAAAGCAGTGATTAGTGATTTTCATAAGCTTTTGCAATATTGTATTATCAAGAGATATTGCCATATAGTAGATAAAAAAAAATAGCTTAGCAACTGTATCTTTTACTACTAGATAATTTTATTAAAACTTACTTGTTCTCCAAGATTGTTCTGCAAATGACCTCTCTGACACCCGGATTTGTTACTTTATCTATGTTAAGCCTATGTAAATTCCAAGATGCTAATCTACAACATCGTACACCGTCTCGTTCATACATAAATTCCTCTTCAACAATTGGTCTGTGGGAGTATGCTGAGAGTAAATCTAGAATGTCATTGACCGGTGCTGCGGCAAAACCATTTGGTAAGGTCACAGGAAGTTTTGTTGGCATCGATAAGCTCTTTCTATGAGGTGTCTTTGGAGTGCTAGTACCATTTGATAGTGATTTATTTATTGTATCTTCAGCCCAACCGTTTACATGTCCATTGTTCAAATGTTGAACACTTTCACATTTTCGTAACTCAAGACTTAGATGTTGCTTTACTGTGCTTAGCCTTACAACATCCATACCTCGGACTTTTATAAGGTCATCTAGTGACTTGAATGGACCTCTCTTGTTCCGATGGTCCACTATATTGGCAGCTATTTCTTGGTTTAAACCTGGCACACATTGCAGCTGGAAAACACTGGAAGAATTAACTGAGCAGAGCTTGCTTTCTATGGAAGCACGTACACTATCTAGGGACACAGAGCACGAGCTTGCTCGGGATATTTGTTTCCGATTATTTGTTGATATTTCTGGTCTAAGAAGCTCTAGTTTCTCTGCTCCTATACCTAAAACAATATGTTAAGTTAGTTATAGGTAGAAATACCTTTAATATGTTAATGAAATAGGAAAGGAACCAGAAACCTGTTGCTATCACCTTGTACTGTTCATTCTAAAAATACTTTTGTTAGTAAATAATATAAGTAACCCCATAAACGGGTGACAAATGTCAAAAAGTAAAAAAAAAATTTAGAGAAACATCCATTTCTGGAAGTTACTCAAGGAAAGCTACTGATCGTTATAATTTTGTATGTAATAAGAAAATCTTGCGGCAAAACAAGCATTGTACTATTAAATTAACAAATAGACAGTGTTCTATTGGATAAATAATTAACATATGGCTGTGATAAGCATACTTAAGTCTTTGGTCTGTATGAAAAAAGGGCTAAAGATTAGTCTAACATTTTCAACTGTTTACTGTTTGTATTCAGCGTGGGCTTTCAACAAACCATCAGACAGTCCCATTAGAATGGTAATACAAATATAAATAATGAAAACTAGTATAAATATTCAATGATGCGAGAAAACGAGTCAATCGTAGAGAATAAAATTAGCGTAAGTCCGCACGCACCGGAGACTAAGGCAAGGTCGTCGACGCGCTTGAAGCGGCCGATTATCTGCCGGTGCTGCACGATAGCACGAGCCAGCTGCCGGTTGACGCCCGGGAGCGTCATCAGCTGCTCCTCCGTAGCCGTGTTAACATTCATTAACTCAGGGTACTCCTCTGATGGCGGCAAACTGAACGTATGGCTCAAATTGGACTTGTTCAGCTTGTTTCTCCTAGCGAACCCCCTGAACGACCGCTGCCGGCCACTCTTACTCCTCAACGAACTCGGACTTTGCCCCATATCGGAACCCGCCACGGCTGCCACTTTGTTACTATTGATCATAACATCACACCATCACGAAAAATAACTAATAATAGAACACGTTACACCATAACACGACCCGACATTACCACTTGCACTTGGTCAAGTAAAGTTGCACTTATCACGTGATCACTTTTTAAACCTAATCATGAAATAAATATTTTTTTAACTAATAATAAAACGGAGTTTGCTGACACAACTTCCCTCGATCAGCCATAATCAACTATAGACAAGACAGATTGGCGTACATTACATACATCCTGCCTGTCTTTTTGACGTCTTGTCTACGATTACACATGACACTAATGACAGCTTAAAGTTGCAAGCTGTTTTTTTAAGTTTCCCAGAATATTTATTTATTACTTGGCGAATAAAAGTTCGAAAAGATTGAGGACGATGCTGTTCAGAGTGCATGGCCTCTATTCTACTGGGTTAATACGATATTGACTTTCACGTGTCTTGGCTCGACTCCAATTACTGACAAGTAAATAAGAGTGAAAAGGAATCACTTCAAAGGCAATATCGTTTTTACAGAGTCAGAGTCAGTCAGTCAGAGTCGTTTTATCAGCCTTGGTTCCTCGATTCATCTGAATATGGTTTTACCTCAGTAGAATAGCGGCCTTGGTGGTAACATGATACCATCCTAAACCAAAACTACTGTTCAATGTGGTTGTGTAACTCTTTTTCGGTAAGCTAAAGCAATTAGGATTATTTTGAGTGATGACTACATTGATAGATAGATAGATAGATAAAACCTTTATTTGATGCTTCAATCACACACATACCATTGTCATATTAAGAGGAAAAGAAACAAATCAAAAAAAACATTGTTAAAAAACAAACGAAAAAAAATGTACTGTTGCTAGTGGCTTTGCGCCGAACAACGTTGTAATAACCCAGTGCTGAAAACCAAATTCATACAATTAGTTTAGTCGTAGTGTGTAGGAATACTAGGACTCATGATTCCGCTGTTCACGATTATCAGATGCTAAACAAAAATGTTAAATATGGTGAAGTCCTTAAAATCCTAACTCACAATATTGTTTTAAAAAACACCTGCTGCGACGCAACAGATTTAGCTTATAGTGAAAACGGAAATAATATTATTTCTGGAGCTGCCGGGCTGCTGCCTTAACTGCATGTCCGTGAAATCAGGCACTGTTTCTAAAGCTGGTAACAAAATTACTTCGTTCAGAAATTCTTGTTATTAACCTGCCACAGATTGCAAGTCGGTGGAAATGAAAATATAAATCATAAATATTTTTAATCAAAAACTTTAGTACGTTTTAAGACTTGGACAAATCATGTCTATATGATGCGTGTTCCTAAATTCATTGATTTGATGTGATTTTATCTACAATTCCTGATCGCACAATTTTTTAGTTAGTAATGGCGGGAATTTTATTTCAGTCAGTGTGAAATTTTTAAGTAACCTTATTTATTAATTATTTTTTAATCTATTTTAACCTGAAGTTATACATTGCCCATGGATTTAACTTTTCAGCAGTCGTTGACGGTTGTCAAATAAATAATATTTACAGTTCGTTTTTTCAAAAATATGTTTTCTTCTCAATATCGTGAACTCTAATCATAATGCATCGTATGAAGATTTTCTGTCCTGAGGTTAAGATCCGGCTGATAGTAAAGTTAATAAGGTTAGTGATCAGTTAATATAGCCATACATGATATTGCAAAATCATTTAGACGGTTTTCAACTTCTTGCTGAATTTCAAGTACTTAAGTAATAAGAATTTAGTGAAATACAACATAAGCGTAAAACGAAAATAAAACACAAAATGATCAGAACAGTTTCTGTGCTATTTATTCAAATTATATTTCTGTAAAGTGTTGCCGATAAGCCTAAATAAATATCCTTTTACTAGTAAAATAACGTATTTTTTTTTAATTAACAAATACATAGGTAAGTTAAGTAGCATACATGAAATCACTTGTTACTTTATAAGTAAAAGGATATATTCACATAAAGTTGCAGGCTACGAGTTTCACTGCAGTCCTGCTGTAAATATATTGTTTTACAGAGGAGAGTGTACCCACATACACTTTCACTAAGCACTAGTACCTGTCTGTTGGATTTCCTTGCTGAACTGAACTCTATAAAATGTCTGGAGCTCTACTTGGTAAAAACATTGATTTTGACGTGTTATCGCATTGGCAATGTTGTGATAGTTTTTATTTACGTAAACAGGGCGCTGAACGTCTATTGCAGTGGCGCAATCATTGGTTTTATTGTGTTTTCTGTCATTCTAATAAACTAAAGTATTATCTTAAAATCAAAGAGCGCTTTATTGTTGTACAGTCACGGACTTTAATTGATCAGCCACTTGCCACTGTTCATATTTTAGCCGTGTAATGCAAATCGGGTTCAGTTGGTTTTACTCATATATCGAGATAGGGAAATTCACACGTCTTTGTATAATAGAAGAAAAAAATGACATGCAATATTAACGGTTGGCATACCTGAGACCCAGATCTACCAACCAGACAACAGAGTGACATCACCCAAAGGCAACCAATTGCATGTCTGTGTAGTTGCTATGGCTATACGTAAACAACAGCTACTATTGGTGATACAACGCCCAATCAGCTTTTCTACACAGCACAGCACAGTCGTTATAGGTTGTTTAATAGGGTTGCAATGACCACGTTTAAACAACAGTCACTATTGGTCCAAACTGACCTCAGTTTTTATTGGTCGTTACAAAAGGATTGCTATGGTAATGTTTCAATAACCCGATTGCATTACACGGCTAAAATATGAGCAGTGGCAAGTGGCGGATCAATTAAAGTCCGTGACTGTACAAATGAATACGCAATATAATATGACATGACTTAACAACCATTTAACTAAGTGAGCAACTTAAAGGAAAAAAAGAGGCCACCTTTTCCCGTTAAGTTGACTACATGAAGGTTAAAGGTTATTTAACTGTGTCATGTATGCTATATATTTCGTATTCATTTGAACAACAGTAAAGCACTCTTTGATTTTAAGATAATACTTTAGTTTATTAGAAAACACGATAAAAGTAATGAGGGCGCCACTGGACGCTCGGCGCGCTCTTAAAAGTAATGGCGGGCGAGATAAAACAATATGATAATACGTCAAAAGCAATATGATTTTACGTAGAAGAATAGAGCCCCTGAACTAGCCTTAACCAATGGTATAATTGCGATTATGCATAGGTATATAATACTGCCCTCGTAAGCCAATAAACAGTATGTCATATTCAATTGCCAAAGTAGATTGAATCCTCTCCTCTTAGTATAAGGTTGTGATTGCTACAGGATTTTATTTGAGATGCTGCTTTTTAGCTTAGTAGGGCAGTATTACAAAGTTAAAGTTTTGTTATAGTCATTGCTCAACACAGCAGCAGCAAATGAAAAGAAGCTTTACTTGGAAGACACAGACTGCGTGAAACATATAGTCCATTCGCTTTGATAGTGTCGCACGCAATTGAGGTTATTGTAATAAAATACGAATTTAATTCGATGTACACTACGAAATTTACTTGCGGGTACACCGCTCGCATTCTTTGTTTACGCGGCGGCATCCTTTGACAAAAGGCGGCACGTTCCAAGGCGGCGCGATATAAAGGCGACGACACTAACTAAGGGTGGTATTCCACTTGTCCAAGATCTTTGTCCAATGTGTATTTGCGTCTCAGATTTTGCTTAAAAATGTGAGACGCAATGCAAATTGGACAAAGATCTTGGACAACTGAAATACCACCTAAAGCGAATGAGCTATACTAATGCCGTTACTGAAAAACACATCGCCAAAACCCATGACTACACTGTCCGATATTTTAACCACATTTTTTTTTAATTCAATGTATTAAATATAAACGTTACACTCAATATAATTGTGTCGATTTGTCGCTTAGGATACTTATTAATTTTCGATTTTCTTTAAATAATAATTTAACAACTAAAAGGATTACTAGAATCTAACCTATTACAAAGCGTAACAAAAATCTATTATTGAGAATCTAATAATAAATCACTATGCCTTAGCCAGAGTTTGCCTCAACTGTTTATTTAATTTTTAACCAAAATGGCATCCAATAAACTCATTATTGCACGCCAAGACTAAGTACCCGATCTCTTAGATTGAATAAAAAATATAGATACGGAACCGATACGAAAGATTTCTTAATTAAATGCTATTCTACTAGCAGTAACTAAGTCTGGAGTAAATTAATGATCATGACATCATTAATACTTTAAGTTTATTAAGTGGAAGATTCCGTCGTATCTATCTTTAAAATCATCTAAGGGCATTCCAACTTATTTCCAGTGTATTTTAAACCTACCTAAACCAAATACAAAATCGGTACTTAAGAAAAAATAAAAAAAATACATTTAAAAATAAGATTTCTAATAACAAAACAAACGTCTTAAACAGTTGAGCGTTAATAAAATTATAATAATGTATTAAAACTCTTATAATTATATTTCCTAGCTGAGGATGTTACGTGGCCAATATACATACAAAGAAGAATATGTGGGACAGCACATATACAAAGGTAGCTAGTACAGTCAGCTCCAATAACATGGTTATAGTCGACCTATTTTTCACAATAACTATGTTTTAGGCACCTAGTATGGTAGTATTTCGTATTTACGCCTGCGCTACAAAGGAACTAATATTGTTTGGATACAAAACTTACTACATAGTTACAAGGTACCTTTTCATATGTACTGTCACATTTTATAAAGGAATATTTTGTTCTAAAATTATCAAAATCGTATCACAGAAAGATGCGTTATAAAAAAATGAAAACTCAACTGGTGTTTTGACTAGTACATAATTTTATAAAAGAAAAGGTTCACTGAACAATCGAGTCCATAATTTAATTTCAACCTGTGATTCTTCATCATATTTAAAGCCATTAAAAAATCATTTACCATGTCTTTAAATATGATTTGTATAAACATTCAACTATACATAAATTAAATTTATAATGTTACCTAGATCAGTTAATGATAGGTTTGTTATTTTAATGCGTATCGTTCAACTAATAACTATTACATTTTAAAAGTGTTTAAGCATGCTTTCTTTAAAGCTATAGTAATGTTTAATTAAACACTGTTTAAAACTGAACTAAAGTCAAAATGTTTAGTAGGTATATTTTTAAAATTGCTTAAACATTTTACTAACACTGATTTGAATACTTCGGAAAAACGCGTTCCTTTGGACTCGACTGTACTTACTCTCCGATATTTGAAAAAAATACCTGATTTAAGCTACTATTAAGCTTAGCGTTCCTATTGTTAGAATAATAACATTCTTAATATGGGATTGAGGTTATCGTCTTTCCTGTGGACACACAGGAAGTTAACGTTTTTAAGGCCTAATTTTCTGGCTAAGCCCATAAACGACGTCTGGACTGCTTTCAACCTATCATATAAAATTAGAAGGGTCATACACGAATGTAGGTTAGCGTCTTTCCTGTGGACATGCCGGAAGTTAACGTTTTTAAGGCCTAATTTTCTGGCTAAGCCCGGCATAAACGGCGTCAGAAATGCTAAAGACACAAAACTTATACGCACACAAGCTTTTAACTGTAGACCACAAGAAAGACAACTTTTGTTTTTAAGAGTGTGTTTGACCCATAACGTGTATGCACATAAGCTTTTAACTATTGACCACAGGAAAGACAACTTTTGTTTTGAAGAGTGTATACAAAGATTATTTGTTGTTTCAAATTTCGTTTGGAAATGATATTTCCCTAATTGTTTTTAAATAGCTTGATAAGCTTTACATTAGGTTTTATATGAATTCTATTATAATTTAAATATTCAAGACGTTGACTCTAGAAACTTACTGCCTAGGTAACGGTTTGTAGCCATAATTTATTTATCTTACAAATTTAATACGTCACAGTAGGCACAATCCGTTAAACTAAAGCTGACTACAACGGCAACCACATACTAATTTATTTCCAGTTATTATTATTCAAATTTGGTACACTTCCGGTGAAGTTACTAGCATAGAGGCATTCCATATTAGTCCCTGAGGACTAATATGGAATGCCCTAATATGAGTAACCCTGAGGTTGGCAACGCATTTGAGGTTTTAGGATTATAGTCTTGTGAATTGAAATGTCTATGGATCTCAGATTCCACTTAACATCAGGTGGCCTGAGTGAGTGTTCGTGTGCCTTCTCTTTATCATATTTTTTTTAACCCTTTCACCGCGGTAGGCGGCAAATCACGTCATCGGATTTTCATGCCGGAGATGCCGCGCGCTCGGTACGTTTTGTATCGACGCGGTTGCGGTCTGGGGCACGTAAAGTGGCGGTCAAAGGTTAAACACCATTAGACATAGAAAATTTGTATGGAATAGAAATAAATGGCGTTCAATCGCTTGCCCCAGTTATACATTGTTAAGGTGCCTACGGCCGTATACTTTTCTTAAATGCAACTTTATAAAAGATAGGACGTCGGGCCATTTACAAAGCGGCTTAAGGTTGGATTTTTGTCGAAATTATAACAGATTTTGATGTATGCTTTCAAACTATAAAGATCTTTGCAATGTCAAATACTAAAGTCGTTATTATTTTTATAATTTCAACCTTTCATACATAAAGATATAAAGATTAGTATGGTAAGTATATATTTTGCGTTGTCTATTTTTACGGTTTCTGGGAACCTTGGTGTAGATATATCCGCCAAAGGCGTAGGGTAGGGTTACCCATCAGCTTTAGTTCAACGAATTGTCGATAAGTAATGCTATATAGCCACCTAACATTCTGTCCCCATTATAAAAATATTATATATCCACTCTATTCGTCCCTTCATACATTTTTTTTATCAAAACCGCGGCCTTCCTTGGGATCGTTTTATGCAAGTGTTAACCACTAAAATACCTACATATGAAGTGCTTAAGGTTAACAAATATTATAACTGTTTCTTCAATACCCAAAAAATTGGTCAGCTAAATTAGGTAACTCTTTCATTTTGTTTGCTAAATTGTGGGCTAGCTGAAAGAGACTTTTATCTGACGATTGAAAAATTAGGCCTAATGGTGCTCTTACCATGCATCTTTTTGAGCATTTCCAGTCAATAGTGACAACGTCTCATTCTATTAAACCAGTGCTTGTCACCGGTTTTAAGATAGCGGTTAATATCGTTCCTAAAACTGGTATAATTTTGTGCATCCCTAACCGTTTAAAGAAAGGACAGGTTTAAAAATTTATAAAAACCGGGTTTTCAAATAACCGGTTCCGTAAACCGGTTACCCCAACCCAAACCGTAGACGATTCAGACTGGGGACTGTGACCGACCGAAAACGGGTGTCCGAGTTCTGTATTAAACAAAATGAGAGTAAGACATTTATTGTTGACAGCTATAAATTTCCGTTAAAATTTGTCCGTGTAAGTGCATTTTTAGACTTTGCTTTTTCTATTATTAATTGCAACGCCACGTCGTACAGTGAAGGGCACCTCTTACCGTATACATATTTTTATGAATTTCCCCCCAGCAAAAAAGCAATTTTAAATTTAATCCTTATACATTTGTTAGGTGTGTATTTTATTTGTGTCTACACCTTTTATAATTTTAGGAGCTAACCTTTTTGCATCATTATCCATATAATATTTAAAAGAGTTATTTTTCTTTTAATAATTTTTCTTGTGACCTTTAATTCAGATTTTAAATAGTCCAAAAATTTCAGAGTATTCGCGTTTGTACACAAAAAGAGAGTAGAAAAGCCTAATCTGCTAAACAGAACTCAACGTTGGCTTTTTAATGGTTTTCTTAGTAACTTTTTCGAACCTTAAGTAAGTTTTTGTGTTCTTTTCTTTGTGTTGAGATACTCAACTTATTTCCATTTAAAAAATCTGACTTAATCTTCACAAGGAAAATGCATTAGAAAGTTCTGACAAACTTATTTAGACTGTGAAACATCACAGACAAAAAATTAAGGAATGTTTCTTAAATACCAACCCCATTTAATAAGAAGACGGTATTTAAGTTGACATAGGTATCCTCATCAACGACGTTACTAAACAAGTTATCAAAAGAGATTTATGACGCCAAAAGAAATATATGACTAACAGCTAAATCTTTCTTAATTGATATTTAGACACTTTAATGATAACATTCGAACTCATACATTAGCTGCCACTACATTGATCAAAATAAGTTTGTCAGGAGGTATTTTATTTAATACTAAACAGTACCTAAGCTACGCATGTTAATAAGTTATACCACGTAAAAACCCTCAGGTATTTTATTATTTAATAGTAACTTAAATTATGCAACACAAAATGCCTAAGTTCGACATTTTAAATATTTGCGGCTGATATTAGTGAGATTAAGTACTCTAAGATATGATTCGAATATTTTTTTAATGAATTTGAGGGTGATGATAACATTGATTTATAATGATGACCTTTTAGTGCTCGAATGAGCCAATCACTAACCAAAAAGGCGTACGAGAGAGCGAGCAGGCAAGCAAATGTTAAATGAAACTCCAAAATATTATTCAATATTTTTACTATAATAACAAGCACCAAACCACGTTTGGAATGTTCAGTATTGCACCATGTTAAGAACAAAATCCAATTCCAATAAAAATAAGTTACATCCACATGAACATAAAAAGTTCTAAAAACATTTTCAAGTCTATGGTTTGGGGTTGAAACACACATACATGAACTAGGCATCGGTGTAATAAATAAGTCCGTTTAAGGCACACAAAGGTCACCATTACAAATCCAGATCACACAGCGGAATTTAATAATTTACATGAACCTATGAAATGATCGTTACATACAAATATATACTCGTACACATACGTGGTTTGTACAAATAGTGACTCCGTTGTGCATAAACGTTTCCTCTGATCATTGCACGAACAGTCTTCATAGAAGATCACAATATGTTATGGAACTTCCTAATCTCAGTTGATGCTTATAACCTTCCGTATAAACTACAATCAGTTGACGCTATCTAAATAAATACTTATTTAATATCATGAACAATTACAAACAAAAATTGTTATCGAATAGAGAATTATCTCGCGAGCCCTCTATTCAAATTTCAAAGTTCATCGCATAAATATTTAATTTATATAAACATACAGTGTAATCGCTGTTGCGTACTTATTTTACAATAAAAACACCGCCATCTAGCGGCGGTGTGCCAATTTTTTTTTTTTATAAAATGAGTACAAAACTATGTTATTGCGATCCGTTGAGTCAAGGCTCCATTCGGGGTCGACGTTTGGAAGAATCTCAAGGCGTGACGCGTCGGGAGGATCTACGTGTCGGGTGCTTACCAGCCGCAGTCTAACGCGACGCGTCGACTAAAGTACAAGCCAGCAACGTATTATGTTTAAATGAGTCGGGCGCGGCGCGAGCGCACGCCTGGCGGTAGGCCGGTTGACCATGTACCTGCAAAAGAATAATTATATCATTATAATTGTCTCAAACATGCACGAAATGAAGACATGAAGTTTCTTGTTCTTGGCCCAAGGAAAAGTAATGTATGAAAAACCTAAGAAAAACTATTATTGTCCGCTGCTCTATAACTTTATAAATTTGCTTACTAACATTAAACTCTCAAAGGAAAAATTGCATACTTCCAACCACCAGTAGACTCTGTAATCATACTTGCGATTGCGAAATTAAAAAAAAAAATCTATGGTACTACATTTATGTGCAGTTAAACATGGTGCTCAAATGCTTGAGAAAAGCACTATACAATCCTCTGCCGGAACAGGGATTGCAGCATTCGAGTACAGTGGAGATTCGTTATTTTCTGTTTCCATCATCAGAACAGCTCTTACTCATAGACGGGTTATACACACCCTTAAAATTCCTGTGGTCAATAGTTAAAAGCTTGTGTGGATATAAGTTGTTTTATATGATAGGTCTAAAGCAGTCCTGACGCCGTTTATGCGGGGATGGGCTTAGCCAGAAAATAAGGCTTTAATTAAAAACGTTAACTTCCGGTGTGTCCACAGGAAAGAGGAATAACCGACACCTGTGTATGACCCAAACAGCATAACTTTGTATTGTCATCGGGTTAGCATATTGTTTTCAAAATTTCAGCATATTCTTATAAAAGGTCGGCGGCCGGCGACCACCAGGGTACCAGGGTCTCATAGAGGCTAGCTGTATAGGTGCAGTACTGACCGGGTCGCTAGCACTCGGAGGAGGAGTTGAGGTCGATGGGCGCGGGGCGCGGCTTGGCGCGCGTGAGGCGGTCGAGCTCGGCGGCCGGCGACCACCAGGGTACCAGGGTCTCATAGAGGCTAGCTGTATAGGTGCAGTACTGACCGGGTCGCTAGCACTCGGAGGAGGAGTTGAGGTCGATGGGCGCGGGGCGCGGCTTGGCGCGCGTGAGGCGGTCGAGCTCGGCGGCCGGCGACCACCAGGGTACCAGGGTCTCATAGAGGCTAGCTGTATAGGTGCAGTACTGACCGGGTCGCTAGCACTCGGAGGAGGAGTTGAGGTCGATGGGCGCGGGGCGCGGCTTGGCGCGCGTGAGGCGGTCGAGCTCGGCGGCCGGCGACCACCAGGGTACCAGGGTCTCATAGAGGCTAGCTGTATAGGTGCAGTACTGACCGGGTCGCTAGCACTCGGAGGAGGAGTTGAGGTCGATGGGCGCGGGGCGCGGCTTGGCGCGCGTGAGGCGGTCGAGCTCGGCGGCCGGCGACCACCAGGGTACCAGGGTCTCATAGAGGCTAGCTGTATAGGTGCAGTACTGACCGGGTCGCTAGCACTCGGAGGAGGAGTTGAGGTCGATGGGCGCGGGGCGCGGCTTGGCGCGCGTGAGGCGGTCGAGCTCGGCGGCCGGCGACCACCAGGGTACCAGGGTCTCATAGAGGCTAGCTGTATAGGTGCAGTACTGACCGGGTCGCTAGCACTCGGAGGAGGAGTTGAGGTCGATGGGCGCGGGGCGCGGCTTGGCGCGCGTGAGGCGGTCGAGCTCGGCGGCCGGCGACCACCAGGGTACCAGGGTCTCATAGAGGCTAGCTGTATAGGTGCAGTACTGACCGGGTCGCTAGCACTCGGAGGAGGAGTTGAGGTCGATGGGCGCGGGGCGCGGCTTGGCGCGCGTGAGGCGGTCGAGCTCGGCGGCCGGCGACCACCAGGGTACCAGGGTCTCATAGAGGCTATCTGTATAGGTGCAGTACTGACCGGGTCGCTAGCACTCGGAGGAGGAGTTGAGGTCGATGGGCGCGGGGCGCGGCTTGGCGCGCGTGAGGCGATCGAGCTCGGCGGCCGGCGACCACCAGGGTACCAGGGTCTCATAGAGGCTAGCTGTATAGGTGCAGTACTGACCGGGTCGCTAGCACTCGGAGCAGGAGTTGAGGTCGATGGGCGCGGGGCGCGGCTTGGCGCGCGTGAGGCGGTCGAGCTCGGCGGCCGGCGACCACCAGGGTACCAGGGTCTCATAGAGGCTAGCTGTATAGGTGCAGTACTGACCGGGTCGCTAGCACTCGGAGGAGGAGTTGAGGTCGATGGGCGCGGGGCGCGGCTTGGCGCGCGTGAGGCGGTCGAGCTCGGCGGCCGGCGACCACCAGGGTACCAGGGTCTCATAGAGGCTAGCTGTATAGGTGCAGTACTGACCGGGTCGCTAGCACTCGGAGGAGGAGTTGAGGTCGATGGGCGCGGGGCGCGGCTTGGCGCGCGTGAGGCGGTCGAGCTCGGCGGCCGGCGACCACCAGGGTACCAGGGTCTCATAGAGGCTAGCTGTATAGGTGCAGTACTGACCGGGTCGCTAGCACTCGGAGGAGGAGTTGAGGTCGATGGGCGCGGGGCGCGGCTTGGCGCGCGTGAGGCGGTCGAGCTCGGCGGCCGGCGACCACCAGGGTACCAGGGTCTCATAGAGGCTAGCTGTATAGGTGCAGTACTGACCGGGTCGCTAGCACTCGGAGGAGGAGTTGAGGTCGATGGGCGCCGGGCGCGGCTTGGCGCGCGTGAGGCGGTCGAGCTCGGCGGCCGGCGACCACCAGGGTACCAGGGTCTCATAGAGGCTAGCTGTATAGGTGCAGTACTGACCGGGTCGCTAGCACTCGGAGGAGGAGTTGAGGTCGATGGGCGCGGGGCGCGGCTTGGCGCGCGTGAGGCGGTCGAGCTCGGCGGCCGGCGACCACCAGGGTACCAGGGTCTCATAGAGGCTAGCTGTATAGGTGCAGTACTGACCGGGTCGCTAGCACTCGGAGGAGGAGTTGAGGTCGATGGGCGCGGGGCGCGGCTTGGCGCGCGTGAGGCGGTCGAGCTCGGCGGCCGGCGACCACCAGGGTACCAGGGTCTCATAGAGGCTAGCTGTATAGGTGCAGTACTGACCGGGTCGCTAGCACTCGGAGGAGGAGTTGAGGTCGATGGGCGCGGGGCGCGGCTTGGCGCGCGTGAGGCGGTCGAGCTCGGCGGCCGGCGACCACCAGGGTACCAGGGTCTCATAGAGGCTAGCTGTATAGGTGCAGTACTGACCGGGTCGCTAGCACTCGGAGGAGGAGTTGAGGTCGATGGGCGCGGGGCGCGGCTTGGCGCGCGTGAGGCGGTCGAGCTCGGCGGCCGGCGACCACCAGGGTACCAGGGTCTCATAGAGGCTAGCTGTATAGGTGCAGTACTGACCGGGTCGCTAGCACTCGGAGGAGGAGTTGAGGTCGATGGGCGCGGGGCGCGGCTTGGCGCGCGTGAGGCGGTCGAGCTCGGCGGCCGCGTCGGAGCGCGCCGCGGCCGCCGCCGGCGACGGGTCGGCCGCGCGCCCCGCCGGGGACCCTGTTTTCTTGTACAGCAGCGAGTTGAAGAAGTTCGCGAGTACGCCCTCGTTGCCTGGCGTGCCGGGGCCCATGCCTATTTTGGCGCCGTCCAGCTGTTGAACAGTCTCATAGAGGCTAGCTGTATAGGTGCAGTACTGACCGGGTCGCTAGCACTCGGAGGAGGAGTTGAGGTCGATGGGCGCGGGGCGCGGCTTGGCGCGCGTGAGGCGGTCGAGCTCGGCGGCCGGCGACCACCAGGGTACCAGGGTCTCATAGAGGCTAGCTGTATAGGTGCAGTACTGACCGGGTCGCTAGCACTCGGAGGAGGAGTTGAGGTCGATGGCGCGGGGCGCGGCTTGGCGCGCGTGAGGCGGTCGAGCTCGGCGGCCGGCGACCACCAGGGTACCAGGGTCTCATAGAGGCTAGCTGTATAGGTGCAGTACTGACCGGGTCGCTAGCACTCGAGGAGGAGTTGAGGTCGATGGGCGCGGGGCGCGGCTTGGCGCGCGTGAGGCGGTCGAGCTCGGCGGCCGGCGACCACCAGGGTACCAGGGTCTCATAGAGGCTAGCTGTATAGGTGCAGTACTGACCGGGTCGCTAGCACTCGGAGGAGGAGTTGAGGTCGATGGGCGCGGGGCGCGGCTTGGCGCGCGTGAGGCGGTCGAGCTCGGCGGCCGGCGACCACCAGGGTACCAGGGTCTCATAGAGGCTAGCTGTATAGGTGCAGTACTGACCGGGTCGCTAGCACTCGGAGGAGGAGTTGAGGTCGATGGGCGCGGGGCGCGGCTTGGCGCGCGTGAGGCGGTCGAGCTCGGCGGCCGGCGACCACCAGGGTACCAGGGTCTCATAGAGGCTAGCTGTATAGGTGCAGTACTGACCGGGTCGCTAGCACTCGGAGGAGGAGTTGAGGTCGATGGGCGCGGGGCGCGGCTTGGCGCGCGTGAGGCGGTCGAGCTCGGCGGCCGGCGACCACCAGGGTACCAGGGTCTCATAGAGGCTAGCTGTATAGGTGCAGTACTGACCGGGTCGCTAGCACTCGGAGGAGGAGTTGAGGTCGATGGGCGCGGGGCGCGGCTTGGCGCGCGTGAGGCGGTCGAGCTCGGCGGCCGGCGACCACCAGGGTACCAGGGTCTCATAGAGGCTAGCTGTATAGGTGCAGTACTGACCGGGTCGCTAGCACTCGGAGGAGGAGTTGAGGTCGATGGGCGCGGGGCGCGGCTTGGCGCGCGTGAGGCGGTCGAGCTCGGCGGCCGCGTCGGAGCGCGCCGCGGCCGCCGCCGGCGACGGGTCGGCCGCGCGCCCCGCCGGGGACCCTGTTTTCTTGTACAGCAGCGAGTTGAAGAAGTTCGCGAGTACGCCCTCGTTGCCTGGCGTGCCGGGGCCCATGCCTATTTTGGCGCCGTCCAGCTGTTGAACAATAGTTATTTATGTAACGGTTATATAATGAAGCCTCTTATGATTCGTGTGCCGGAGTTATAACGTGAGGCGTACGTCGAGTGTTCTAATAATAGGGCAACTGTATTTTTTAATAATTTAATATTTACTGCACAATTAAATAGTTATTTATGTAACGGTTACATAATAAATCCTCTTATGATTCGTGTGCCAGAGTTATAACGTGAGGCGTAAGTCGAGTGTTCTAATAATAGGGCAACTGTATTTTTATTAATTTATTATGTAGCGCTGCAATACGTTTTTTTACAAGCTTCAAATGGAGAGAAAGTAAACAAAGGCTAACTTAACTAAAACTTCGGTTAACTTTTCTCATATTCTTCCATTGATTTTTTGATTGTAAGTTAATTACCGGCTAAGACATTTTCTTGCATTAATAGTTCCAATAGTCTGTACTTTTAGGCATTTAAAAAAATGTAAACAAAAAAACCACGTGACATTGACAGATGACAGTTTGTCAGCCAATAGGAGCACAACACTGATACGTCAAAGCTCGACCAAACAGCTTGGATTGGTTGATGAGCAGAGCCACGTGGTTTGGTTTGTTTACACTTTTTTAAATACCTAAAAGTACAGACTATAGTACGAGCATTTCAATGCCAAATGTACACACATTTCTTAGTGTTTGTGCATGAGAAAGGTAAGGAAATAAAGTAGTTTGTCGTAATTCGTTGTCACTTTACTCATGTATATTTTGATACATTGACAGCAGCCCTAGTCAATTGACACCATTTATTATCTTCGTGATAACTGATAATGCTTCCTATTATAATCATATTGTGTAATCGTTATATTATTTAATTTATGGAACAGTCTGACAACACCAAGCGTCGCAATGATCTTTTGGTACCACAACACAACACGAAAAAATTCTTACATCTCTCACATTTGACACGAAGAATGATGATAAGCTCATTATCGACATTACCTCATCACTATTAAATTTCTAATACATCTGGCAACACTATCTGTCAAATATCTGTTTAAATATCCGTATGAATAAATTATCTTTACATATTATAAGATACCTAATGTAACTGCTTAGTACCTTTCTAGTCTAGGGGACACGGTTTCTGTAGGAGACCGTATCGAAACATTATTTAATTTTTTATTTCATTTAGTTTAGCATCGTCATGGGAAGGTATAAATATTATTATTATTTTATTTATTTGCTCTTGTGTTTATTACAAGTTTCGACACGTTTTCCTGCTTAACTACGCATGATATATATACATTTTTAAATTTTAGTAATTGTTTTATATAATGCTATGTTAAGTTCTAGCATTGTCATAAGCAATATTTAAAAAAAACTACTGATTGTTGAGTTTCTTGTGGTGCTTCTTCTCAGCAGTGGTCTCCTCTTTGAAGCGCTAGTAGAATTTTGACGTGTAAAAGTGCCCGTGCGGCCTACTTACTGAATACAAATAAAACTTTTATCTTTTATAAAAAGTTTTCGCGTTTGTCTGTATATCCACTAACTCCTAAACCACGTAACTGATTTAGGAGCGGTTTTCACCATTAGTTAGACAATTGTTCACGAAAGGTTTTTACGTATAATCAATTCTGGTTTATGTATGTGTGTTACGGAAAACTCAGATAAACCGAGCGGGTCGCTAGTTTAGTATAATTTACCTGCGCAGTTGCTCGCTGAGCGGCGCGCATGGGCGAGTCGGCGCGCGGCGCGGGCGCACCGGCTTGTAGCGCGGCCAGCTGTTTCTGTAGGAACACCTGTTCGTCTTCCGCGCTTACTTCTGCCTCGCGATTCGCGCCACCCTGTAGAAAAACGTGCCAATTAGTATTTGCTAGTTTAATAAAACAAACACAAGTCTGAAGATCCGACTGCTTTTGGAGTGTAAAGATCTTCGAAGCTATTTTTTATTAGAATTCACAGAAAGTCTGCTAACACAAGAATAGCTGACTCCTAGAATAAAGCCCTTGAGTTACGAATGTATGAAGAGTAGTAAAGGTTTTTTTAAGTACCTATTAACGGAAAACGCATAAAAAGCCGCGCTGTTTTTTTAGTGCGTTATAAATTAAAACCAATGCTTACAAGTGTTATTAATTCCGTTGTAAACAATTGCAATTTCTTGCAAGTGGAGGAAGCAGTTCTGCCTAACCTTTATTTCAAGGTACTAGCGGCGATAATTCTACAACCACTTCGTGCCCGTAACTAATACTTTGGATATCAGTGGTTCGTGTTTAGTGGTGGTAGGACCCTATGTAGGGTCCGTCCGGATCGCTACCACCATCTTATTGTGTTCCGGTGTGGGGATAAGACAGTCGGTGAAATTACTAGCATAGAGGCATTCAATAGCAGTCCTCAAGTAAGACCTCAAATGCGTTGCCAACCCTGAGGTTGGCGAGGTCTTAGGATACAGTCTTGAGAAATCAAATATCTATGGGTCTCAGATTCCACTTACCATCCAGGTGCCCTGAGTGCTTGTGTGCCTTCTCCTTAGCATAAAAAAAGTTACCTTCCGCGTGTTGGCTGGCTGCACAATGATATCTCTATAATAGTCGTCCGGTTTACAACTCTGCATGTTCTCGTATAATATGCTAATTTTCTTCATGCTATCCCATCCGGCGGGTCTGGAAAAAAAAACAAGAGCTCATAATTTAAGAACTACTTCGTTATCATTTGTTACTCACCATAAATGACGTTTTTTGCACCTGATTTCAAACTTAAATTGTATATTTTGATGTAATAATTAATTATACTCATGATAAAGTCTATTTTTCAATACGTAGACTGAAATGACAACCACAAAATATGTCAAACGTAAAAATAATGTGACCAGCTTTTAACAAACAGTGCTGGGCGCTGATTTTGGTTCGTTCTGTAATTGTGAATAACCTACTACGACTACGTTCATAAATTTTATTTGCAGGAACTATTTATGTGTAATGAAAATAATAATAAATAAAAATCTATATTTTTATTGTTGGACACTTAATGCCAACATGAAAAAATAATGACACAGACGTGACGCCGACGCAACACCATTTTGTTCAAGGTATTCATTCGTTACAGTGATCGGATGTTTTCTCTTGCGTATACTATCAGTGCGTTTTCTCGTCTTATTGTTGCATTTCTTGAGTTTAACTATTGTTTTGTGACGTCTTTTGCGTTATTGATAGGTTTTGTTTGTTTAAATATGGACGCTCATCGCCAACCTTTAAAAATTAGAAATGTTTTTAGAAAAAAATTAGTCCTCCAAAAGGGTGACATATTTACCGAACATATTTTACCTTTTTTGAATATCTCAAGTGTATCTCAAGTGTCCCCTTTTGGCACGTCACAAATGTGCTACAAACACTTGACATCAACAAACTCAAGTACCTACCTAAAATCTATTTTCGGTAAGTACCGGTTGTAGCACATTACTATTTATAAGACGTAAAAAACAGGCAACAGTTTCCGATATTGGTACTAGAACAGCTCCTAGTCAGTAACCAGTTGCATCGGTATTCTAATATCAACACAAGAGTCCTTCACATTAAGTGCAGGAGTACGACGCAGAAGCTGATATATCCTACTCTTAAGGTGCATCAGATCAGTTTCCGATATTGGTACTAGAACAGCTCCAATTCATTAACAGCACGCATCAGTGTACTCACATCAACACGGCGTCCTTCTCCACAATAAGCGCAGGAGTCCGGAACGGAAGTCCGTATATCCTATGCGTGAGGTATTTGTACAGCAGGTCACAGTTCTTGTCTTCCTTGGCGCTGGTATAGAATAACGCAGCCCCGTACTGTAGACAGAACCGTCGGATCCATTGCTGCATGAAGTCGAAGTGCTCATCTCGATAGTCATGCTCTTTTTCTAGGGTGCTCATGTAGTCAGTCTAGAAGTAAAAAAATCGTCTTTAAAAATTGTTGAAATAGTTATTGGTTCCACTTCTCAATTAATAACAACCAGGGTATTTTACACTCGCCGCAAACAACGCTTTAAATGGGCTTCTTCATAGTTACCCAACTGTCTCAATCGAGATATGTTATCGCCACCCTTGAAATAGGTACCATTGAGTTCCGGTCGCCATCTGTGGTCTTCATCATCAATTCCACTTTACCAAATGATACTTTCTGAATGCAGATGCTGGAATTGTTACTAAAAATATTAAAATGGCTAATTGGCTACATGTATGCCTTTAATGTTTGAGGAGTTCGCCTCACGGATTCCATCATCGTATACCAACTTGGTGACAATGGGAACACCTCGGGAGTATACCCTATCAAACAAAAAACGTTTATCATAATCGGTCCACAATTGACGGAGTATTCGCGTAACAAACACAAAAAACCATATTATTATAGTCAAATTAAGAACATGGTTAAAATTTTAAAAATTTGTATTACGCTCGCAGAAAAATCGAAACCAGTGGTTTAGTGGTGGTAGGACTCTGTGCAGGGTTCGTCCGGATCGCTACCACCATCTTATCCATTAACCACCCGCCAAGCAACAGCGTTCGCATTGTTGTGTTCCGGTGTGGGGATAAGACAACCGGTGTAATTACTAGCATAGAGGCATTCCAACTTAGTCCTCAGGGTTGGCAACGCATTTGAAGTCTTAGGATTATAGTCTTGAGAATTCAAATGTCTATGGGTCTCAGATTCCACTTACCATCAGGTGGCCTGAGTGCTCGTGTGCCTTCTCCTTAACATAAAAAAAAAAAAAAAAAAAGCTATTTTTGAGGTGCTGATATGAAAATTATTTTAGTGTTTCAAATGGGAAGCGCTCGGGTTGCTATGAAACATTATTTTTAGGAACATAAAAGGGTCCGTAGTCTTTTAGACGACGTGCTATAAACCAAGGCAGTAAAACCAAAAATGCTGTGACCTATTAAACAAATCGTAACTATGCAAGATCCATGTAGAAATCCATGAAGCTCATAACGATATTTTGTGATTATCCTGAATATTCAAGTACAAAAATAATTTAAGATAACATAGAATTTAGGGTAATCCAAAGATTATGTAATCACATTTAACCTTTTTTCAATCAAATAAATAATAAGTGGTGGTAGGTTGGTGTACTAAGCGTAGTTGTTTAATCTCACGAAAGCGGATCAGCCATACTTGTAGCTGTAATGCTGTAGACACGCACACTACAGCGACGCTCAGCGACGACAGTTACTCACTCAGAGACAAAGAGCACGTGCATCTACACACACAAGTATGGCCCACACGCTTCCGTGAGATAAAGCACTGTAGATTGTTCTTTACGCTTTAAAGAGATGGGTTTCAGTTATGCCCCCCTATAAACCGACAAAAAGAAAACTAAAAACCTTAGTAAATGTTAATCCTGTACCTTAGTGACAACGACCACTATATCCAGTCCAAGATTAGTGGTCAACACAGCCTCTGGCAGGGGGTTGTCTTCGTCCTCGCTGTCCAGGTCATCGGAGAGGTTCCGAGAAGACCTCTTCATGGGCGAGGAGGCGGCTTGCTCCATCTCGTCTCCTGGCTCCGTATACCGTTGCCATTTTTGCGTTTGCTGTTTTTTACTCTGTAGCCTTTGTTCTATAAAAAAGCATTTAATTGTCAGGCAAAATGTCAACGAGACATCGGAATCTTTAACAATTTGTTGCATGAATTTCGAATAATCGTTATTATATAACTAGCAGAATTTATTTCACAGTTTTCCCTGGTTTTTTACTTTAGTGACGCATTTTTGTCTCTTCCTGAAATCAATTTAATAGTGTCGACGGTGGCCCTACGTGAAAAAATTTGCGACTGGGAGAACTCGGTATCGGAAAATATGCTATTGGGAAAAAAAAACTAATAGTAAATTTACGACAGAACATTTTGAGGAAATAGTCTTACAATATAAACAATTATTGCAATTAATCGCCTGCCATAAACGACGGTATAGGTCAACGATAAGTTAGCCTAAAATGATTCACGTGTAGATGACTCTGTTTTGCGAATGTATATTGATGTTTTTTCAACTCCAGGTTAACCTAACTTTAATTATTGAATAACGTCTTCAGTTCTAATCAGGTACAAAAGTAAATTCAAGAATAATTATATACCTGTTTGATAGTTTAATGAATATGAACAGTGCACCGTCTGCTATTCATTTATAATAAAAAAATGGCTGAATATTAGTGGTGGTAGGACCACGTGCAGGGTTCTTCCAGATCGCTACCACCTCTTATCCATTAACCTGCCGCCAAGCAACAGTGTTCGCATTGTTGTGTTCCGGTGTGGGAATAAGACAACTGGTAAAATTACTAGCATACAGGCTTTCCATCTCAGCCCTCAGGTCGCATTTGAGGTCTTAGGATTGCAGTCTTAAGATTATAGTCGTGGGAATTCAAATTTCTATGGGTCTCAGATTCCACTTACCATCAAGTGGCCTGAGTGCTCAAGGGCCTTCTCCATATCATACAAAAAAAAATGTAAAAGAGACGGTATAAAATGTATGGTAGACGGATTAATCATCATTTATTTGAAAGAAAGAAAGAAATACATTTATTCGTGACAAACATCAACAAATAACAGAGAAATACGCACCAGAAAAATGTAGTCACGAAATGGTTCCAACTCAGCATAATGCTGGCATTTGTCAGCGCTGATCTTCCGTTGGAACCACCAGGTGAGACCACGGAAGGTTGAGTACACACATGATTATTTAAACAAATTGTGCCTAGCGAAGAAAATTCAATTAAATAAGTTAAGTCATATAAAATATAAATTTGCACGCATCGCCTTTTTATCGCCCTACTTTTGGCTGAAAAGGCAAAGTTCCCTTAGCCTTACCCTAAAACATAAGACAGAAAAGAAAAAAAACGGACACAAACAAACGTCACAACAGACATACCCTATCCCTATTAATCCCTATATTATTTAGTAACACGCTCATACATTCATTATTATATACACGCACATTTTAAACAAAAATAACTTTCGCGTTTTGATTCCTACTAGTAAATTAATCGCACTATATCTGCCAGCTGCTTATGCCAAGTAGAAAACGCAATCACCGCTTCTTTATTGCGGTTTGAATAAATTGGCCAATTATATTCACACGAATCGTGTCAAATAACGCCTTATTAAATAGAGTTAGTGCAATCGTTACATCCGCTGCACGTCCGACGCACGACGCGACGATCAGTTAGCCTAGTTGGTAGTGGCCCTGCTTACGAAGCTAGCGGTCCCGGTTTCAATTCCGGGTATGGGTAAATATTTGAGCCACGTGCGCGAGTATTTGTTTCTGATTTATGTTAAAGATGGGCCTTTTTGGATACCTTTAAGATCTTATGTGTAATTAACCTCTTCTCATTTATTCGAATGTGCAGGTTTCCTCATGATGTTTTTTCTTCACCGTAATAGCATCGGGTAATGTAATTAAGTTAGAAAAACTCATGGTACAGTCACCAGATATATTGTATCATCCAACATTAGGCTCGAAAATATCTGACACGTCTTTAATACTGGAGGCATAAGGCGTGTCAGATATTTTTAAGCGCAATGTTGTTTAATACATTATTGCTAGTGACTGTACATGGTGACCGCGGGGTTTCGAATCGAACTCGGTACCTTACGATCACGAGTCGGACCCTCTAAGCCAGACCGCCGACGCTCTTATGCAAAGAGTCTATAGCAAATATTCATAATGACTTCCGCCAATAAAAATATTGAGCATGTTGATGTTGATGAAGATTGTCATTAAAAAATGCCATTGACTAACCGCCGTCCTCGGAGGCATTTAAAAGAAGATTAACTCGTTATTTTTCCAAAGTTGTGTATGAATAATTGGACGTAGTTTTGCAAACAGGAACCAACCCACAACTTTTTTTTTATTTATTCAATAAACCCACAGCACAATATTGATAAAATACAGGTATGATACAGAAAGCTTATACATAGGCCAATTACGGGATTTTCTTATATAATAACTGATCAAGGAGAAATTTAGGAGGGGACATACATTTACATTATAGAAACAAGAGTGTGGCTAACTTCCCATGGTTCTGCGTTGTGCTTGTAAGTGTGTGTGTGTGTGTGTGTTAGTGTTTGCGTGTTTTTATCTATCTATCATGCTTTTGAGAGAAAGTGGAAATAATATACTATACTAGAATCAAAAGATTGAAAATATTAAAGATATTAAGATAAAAAAAAAAAAAATAGCAATCAAATGTTAACCCTCAGTATTCAGCATTACAGTTGACATACTATTGTCAAATCATTGTGGGTTGGTTCCTGTTTGCAAAACCACGTCCAATTATAAACTGACACAGGGAGAGAGGGTGGCTCATTTAGATCGGTCAGTATGTGGGAAAGTCTGAAACTATAAGACATACGAAAGTCTGTTCTTAGGAACCATGTCATCGATTTAAGTGACAAAAAACAGCATTCACAGATTTATAAAAAAAACCTGTACTCAGCTTGGGAATCGAACCCGGACGTTGTAAAAAAATTAAATGAACACTATTTCCATAAGCATTCATAACGCACATGATTCTCAAACCCATCCACTCAATAAAAAACACATTATTAAACACATCATGATGAGTAAAGTTGACAAACCGCTATATTGCATAAACAAATGGCATTGATTGAGTATTACGCGTCGTCTGACGCAATCCGGTGACTCACGATCGAAAACTTTACGGGGTCCTTAAACTTCAAGTTATTTTAGGTCTAAGAAGGTGTATGATTTCGTCTGTTTAGACAGTCACCATGGACCTATTACAGAAATAAGTTCATGGATATCACACGCGAGGACAATTATTTGGTTACAGTTATTTTTAGGGTTTCGTGCCTCGAAAGGGAAAAACGGAACCCTTATAGGATCACTTTGTTGTCCGTCCGTCTGTCTGTCTGTCAAGACCCTATTTCTCAGGAGAAAGCTGGAATTTATATCAAATACTCAGGTCTACTGTCTCTTGAAGCTGTGAAAAATCAAACTTCCAAGCCAACGCAATCAAAAGATACAGCCGATTATGCCGCAAATTTTCAAGATATGCAAGGGAATCAAAACCGACAGGGTACCCGTCCCGTCAACTCAGAATCTAAAAATTCGGTACGAAGCAACGTTTTATAGCACAAATAAAGGAAAAATTGCGAAAACAGTAAGTTTTTAGTTACATCACAAAAAAAAACACTGCGATTGCAGACTTTTACTAATCGCGAACTATGTCGATGTATGGAGACAACAGTTTTTCAACAGCAAAGTCAGTAACGAAAACCCTCGGTGCGCGAGTCCGACTCGCACTTGAGCGCCTTTTTTGTACTTTGGAGTACTAATTGAGATGCGATAGGAAAATATTTAATGATATGTCAGTTTTCTATCGTTTTGACAGCTAAGTTAACCCTCTGTTTCAGTAAGCAACATACCGCTTTGGTATTTTAAAGTGGAAATGTGAATCTAACAGCAAAGAAATAAAAATCATATATCTTTGCTCTTAAATGCCGTTTTTAATTTTGAAGCAATTAAAAATCAATCTTATACTCTTTTAAATAAAGTTAAAATTTAAACTCAATTGTCTTGAATATGTACCTCCATATCACATCGGAAAAACATGTGTAGTTTATTGCTTTGTAGTTAACCCGAATACAGAATATACCAAAACTGAGTTCATGTATGACAGAGGGTTAAGATTTCACCAACAATTAAACGTAAAATTACCTTTAAACAGTAAATTTAAGTTTGTAATCTCTATGCCCCTTATTTTCACAAAAATGAGAAGGAGCCCGGCAAACGTGCGGAACGCATTTATACTTATACTCGATTCCGAACTTTGATTTTTGGAACAGTAAAGATACCCTATTTGTGATAAAAACATCAATGAATTGTCCTAAAGAACCGAATTAATATCTCTTAGATGTGGGCGCTGCTATCTTTAAACATGAAAATTCCGAATCGATTTTTAACCGACTTCGAAAAAGGAGGAGGTTCTCAAATTAACTGCATGTATTTTTTAGTCAAATTCATAATATTACGTTAGAACAATAGCCCTAGACTGAACCATTGTTAAAACGTTACAAAGATTTACGGCGCAGTAAGTTTAATCACAAAATCATTATGTAGAAACGTTATAAGAAGTTCATTAATGACTACCTACAAACAAAACTTTCAATTCAAACGTGTACTTTATATACATTAAAAAGCGACCCAAATCTTGACTTGCACACACTATCACACTGTACATTTCTATCTAAGATAATGACTGACCTGAATTGAAAACCGAACATTCCGTATCATCTAGTTCTTATGACATTCGTCGTTGGAATACTAGATGAGTTCGTCATTAAGAACTGCCACATGATCGCATACTAATGGCTGTTTAACCGTACACCGAGTATTTGTAACAGAGTTAGATATGTTACTGTGCATTTCGAGAGAAAGGTACTTCAAAATGTTCAACATTAAGTAATTTAAGATTCTCAATGTAAGTGAAGTTTATATATCTTCTTATTGAGAAATAAATATTCTTAAACCCGAAAATGATAAATTTGATAATTTTAGAAGCTACATTCAATTCTAACTTATCACGAAGAGAAAGGGGATAGCTAACATTTCGTACTTTCATTTTAGTAATAGAGCCCTTCGAAATTCGAAACAAGCTCCGCCGCTGTACTACGGCGATATGAAAGCTACACCTCTAATTTACATATCATTTACATTTGCGTGACCATTTCCCAATCAGTATATTTTTGTTAAAAATATGATCAAAACCAAAATCAAGTTCTGCCTTTTAACTGGCTGAAAGATTCTGTATATTTATAGTCCTTTTTTTTAACTGTGTTACTAAGCAAATGTATTTTTAAATCTTGTTGTGTGTACACAGATGTTTTAATGAATGGTCATATTTAAGCATTGAAACTTCATTTTGCATTATATTCATCATCAACATCATTAACATCATCAGCTCGTGTTAACTGCTGAATAAATTAAAACACGTTTATTTAGAAGCAGGTAACATGTCTATGGCATGAAAATGTCAAACAAGCTACAAGACAGGCCACCAGATGATGAGCTCTGAGGCCCATGAATCTCAAGGTTGATACCAATCCTGAAGACTAACTTGGAACTCTGTCTTACCCATAAACGGGAACACAACAATAAGAACACGAGACAAACTGTCTAACTAAGATGAACTATCGTTTCAAATATATTTTTATTAGTTTTGAACAGAACAAGAAGGTTTGAGTCCGATTTATTAAATTTATTGCTCAGATCCGATTCGGAAGCGATGAGAACCTGCACTAACTCTTTCTTCATTCTCCTGCCCTTATCCCAACTTATTTGGGGTTGTCGCAACATGTTTTTTTCTTCCATATTTCTCTTTAGTCGCCATCTCGGTAGTCACTCCCTTTCTAGCCATATCATTTGTCATACAGTCCATCCATCGTCTTCTTCTTTAGTCTTCCCCTACTCATATAGCCATCCACATCCATACTTAAGACTTTCCTGACGATATTTTCCTCATTCCTCTGCATCACATGCCCATAACATGACAACTGATTTCCACAAAACTGTTCAGTCACCGGTGCCACTTTCAGACTTCCTCTTATATACTAATTTCTTATTCTATCCATTCGCGTAACACCTCACATCCCCCTTAGCATTCTCATTTCAGCTGCATGCAATTGCTAACTCTTTGAATCCCCTAAAAATACTTGAACTTGTTGATGACGTCACTGGTTCTATAAACTAAACGGATGCAGCGAATCATGACTCACACTAGACAGTGCATTAATAGCGCAACGTGTACAGGTAAGATAAATGATAAGAATTAATTAGTAGCGAGAGGTACAGACAAAGACATAAATTTGTGACCCACCTTAGGAACAAAGTTAAACTGACATTCTACAGCAATAAGGTTGAGTTTCCTCTAAGTTACAAATGACTTGGCATCTCTAAGGACATTAACAACTTTAAGCAGTTTTTTTTGAAATGGTTCTTTTTACGCTCGTGACCGTATCTATTGCAGTTACATAATACCAATATTATATTTAAGTTTATTAAAGGCTTGGGTTTTAACGAGATTTAACAACACAACCGCCCCAAAAATCCTAATTTTGTAATACTAGAAAAGACAACTAATCAACAACAATCTACCTGCCAACCATCTACCATAAGATTAAGGAAAACATAGAACGGAACAATTAGAAAGGAAGGAAGCACTATGTTTTAAATTTGTACACTGCCTTATTGTGTTTCGGGTTTTAAAATAATGTCTCCACTACTTTAACTGAATAAACGTAACATATTATACTCAAATCTAAAAAAAAATAATTGTAATATGTCAATAGTGAAGTGAATTTTGAGAGGTGATTAACTGATTACAAAACCAATCCCACGGGTTCCAAGTGTATCCATTTACATGGTCCTTCTTTTATTTAAGATGCTATGTTATTTATGAAGAAATAAATGCTTATGATTGAGCCATTGGATCAGTAAAGTAAAATTACAGTTGTTTTCTATTCACATTTGATGGGTTCGATTTTCAGTTCAGACATGTAATTATTTAAAATTCTTTGAATGCAGTTTGTACTGTTTTTAAAATAAAAATGAGATCTTCTTTCAGTAAAATTCTCTATATCAGTATTTAAGGTACTTTCACTCCATGTGGCAAAGTCGTGGGATACCCTGAATAAAGAGAATATTACTAACGGCGCGGCCACGACTGTGCGTGACGGCGAATGTGAAATTTTGTATCGATTTATTTTTCATTTATTACATTAGATTTTGTACAAAAGATACCTATTCCTAAGTAAAACCCAGTATGGACATTGTAATGTTTTGGTACAACACAAATAAAATTAAAACAGTAATTCTAAGGACAGAAATAGAATATCTGTAATATTCATAACCGTGAAACATTGTCTATTCTTTTAACAATCTTTTAACATTATTTTATAATGTCATTATCTTATCACTTAACACTGTAATAAAAATAACATTTGCTTAGTAGGTATTATTCCTATTATTAGTTACTTTAGCTATATGAATTCTTCTATAGAGTAGTAAGATTTTTTGATGAGAAAATCTTTTAGGGTTTTTATGAATAAATTGGTTTTTCCTTATATTTTTATTTTATCATGTATTTTATTGTATGCAGATAGCTTGAACCCTGGTGAAGGACATGGTGTAGTTTTAATCCCAGAAAGTTGGGCTGTTTGCGAGGCAATAGCGATAAAGAACTTCTATGCAGAAGGGGCCGCGGGGAACTGCTTGTCTTTCTATGAGTGCTTGTTGCTGCTCGCCGCTCCTCGCAGCTGCTGCCACTGTAGCGCAAACTCGTTGCCAGGCCATGACACCTAGCAGCAACCAATGCTCACTCTATTTTATTGCCAACTTGAAATTAAAAGTACGAACCAGGTGTGAGATCCAATTTGTCTATATGATCACCGAGCACAGCGGCCCAGTTCTGCAACTGCTCCAGAATGCCCCATGGGGTCGTCATTGCAACCGTGAAGATGATCAGCGAGTGTGGCAACGTGTCCTCGCTGAGGGCGAACTTGAGTAGGTTTGTGTGGCCTGGGTCACCATCCAGGACCCACACGCTGAGACGCGTTTGATCTGAGAAGGTAATGGTGTGATTAGACTATGACGTATTTTGCTAACACTAGAGTGTAAAGGTGGGTCCACATTATAGGTACACAATGATAGAAGCAAAATAAACAACCTGACATCATAATTCTAAACATATTAGATTGCTTTAAAGACAATAGTCTTTAAAGCAATTCTCGTCTGAACAAATATCAATGAAATTTGGTATGTAGCTTCAGCCCAGGAAGGACATTTTTATCCCTAAACATGAACATGGCTGGAGTTGTAGGCAACAGCCACTATTTTATGAATTAACAAAAAAAAAGATTCTATTTGTCTCTACCCATCACTAAAATCTTTTGGTTCTCCTTAGAAAACTAGACTAATATAGTACTTTTTATCTTATTTTTTGGATAAAAATAATGCCTGAATTAATTCAGTGTCAATCAACAATCAGATTAGATTCTAGAAAATAAACCAAGCCTTTAGGTATCTACATCTCGTTGATGAAACTGCAATACCGCGTAACCAACAAAGGCTAACGCCGCGTAATCAACAAAGGCTAACACCGTGTAACTAACAAATGTGTCAAAGGGTGATGGGCAATTTTGTATGGACCCTGTCCCCCCCCTCCAACAGTAACGGGCTGCAGGTCTATATGTTCATTAGGACCGGTCTGAATGGAGAGCCTTGGGGGAGGCCTATGTCCAGCAGTGGACGTCTTTCGGCTGATATGATGATGATGATGATGATGACCCAATAAAAGACAAAATACTTATCTTCGTAGCAAAATCAATGGGAATTTTTTAATGAAAACAAAGGGCCAGGCAAGGCAAATCATCTACATACGTGTTCATTTTCAAACAAATTCCATAGTTCCATACATTAAGATTATGATTTTTCAAGAAAACCCCATACATATGGTGATCGTCGCCATAGAAAAAATACATCATATTGCCAAGATCTATAAACTGGCACATGTTTCATCACTGTTGGTGGGTGGGGACATTTTTACCCATCGTCCTTTAAGTCTGGGTAAGTCCTACATCAGTGAACACAAGATATTAAATTTTAATGCTCTCCTGTAAGATTTGCCACAACTCAGTTATGCGGTATTGCAGTTTCATCAACGATTTATTAATATATGTAGTTAATGAAAATAAATAAATTAATAGTTTACTTATGATCAAGTTAGTAA
This sequence comes from Acleris holmiana, assembly GCA_949316455.1. Taxonomy (NCBI): domain Eukaryota; kingdom Metazoa; phylum Arthropoda; class Insecta; order Lepidoptera; family Tortricidae; genus Acleris; species Acleris holmiana. The sequence goes on along the minus strand of OX438763.1, from coordinate 3,869,603 downwards.
AATGTTCTCATGTTATCTTTTTGCGATCCTTCACATGGTATTATTTGTTTTACTATGTGTATTCATTAATGAACCTCCAAGTCTTTTTTATACTTATATTGTTTAGTACAAAGTACTTCTATATCAGATTTAAATGTGACTGTATGTGTACTAAATAAAATAAAATAAAATGTCAAATATATAAAATTACTGCATTATTCTTAGTATAACAAAATTAAGGTAACCAACAAGACAAATTATAACTAGCTGGTAGAAACTGGTTTCACACCTGAAAGATGATCAATTTATTTTCCAATAGCCCAATTAAAACGGGTTATATTTCTCATATGGCTTAAATACTAAACATACGATTTTCAGAGTTCTTATGTAAACAATGATGAACCAACAGGATAAAGTTGTATGTTTACTTCATCTAGTGTGTTTACAACATACAGTTATAAACAGCTTAACAGTAAAACTTCCACAAAATAAAATCCAGTGACTTACCATCGCGATATTCATCTCTAACGTCTATATATGCGTATTCGAGCGCCGACCCCTTCTTAGGGTCCTCAACTCCTTGTAATTTAGCAATTAGAGTGGTCTTCCCAGTCTCATTGTTGCCCAAAACTAACACATTTTTATTTGAAGGTAGTTTCGTATTGCCCTGATTCTGGACTTCTTCTAAAATCGCAGACCTGGAAGATGCAAATTTTCGATCAATGCTCATCCAATATCGTGGTACGCAAGTTCGATGTGGAACGTCAAGTACTATTATAGTTGGTTATATCTAGGACGGTAGAGAAACGGACGAATATTGATGCAATGTGAAAAGATTCCACAGTTGTTTTACAAACAAAGGTAAGACGTCGCAGCTAGGTCACATATTTCTCAGGTATGAGAATTGACATCACGTAGGTGTGACACATTAGATCCCTATATGGGGTACTCAGTTGGAGACAAATATAACAGTGAACCGTTACCATAAGTTGTCCTTCGTATCGCCATTTTTTTCCTTTTTAGATTTAGGCCCTTTAGCCTGGCCGTTTGTCTCCATTCTTCAGAAATGTTAGAAGATAACAACGGCACACAGAGGCTTTTCGTTTTCGGCCGTTCATACGTCACTCTCGCGATGAAATGTGTTGCTATCTTCAAATTTTTATTTTACTTGCAAATAAGAAGTCAAATGGTATTTTTACCCTAAAAAGAAAAAAAAACTAATAATTTCATTAAATAACAGTAACTTCTTGTTAAATTATATTAAAAATGCTATAACTAACCACTACGTTGTTGCTAGTACACTTACTAAGTTTTAATCAGGGTTTTTGTGTTAAAAAGGTCAATAGCTATTTACCATTATGTATTGGTTATTTTGTACACTAGCTACACTCTATTTTTTTCAAGATATGCTATAACCATGGAATTATTTTAAACATCCCCATTAGAAAGCATGGCTTTGAAATAATATATAAAATAGTAAAAATTATTAAAATATGTGTAAATAAGAAAATTATATTTATTTGAAGAATTTCAATACTATTAGTTTCATTATTTCCTTCCCCGGAGATAACGTTCAAATACTATGTGCGATGGCAAAGTGTAAAGTGTAGTACTACGCGTAGAGTTTTAAAATTGAAAAAAATAGATAATTGAGGTCGATAATTTTTACTCGCACACAACTTATGCACATTTTCAAATTAATAATTAACCAGTACGCAAATAATTGAAATCAAGTTTTTGAGCAGTACATATGCTTGTCAAATTTCCTGAATTTGACAGAACACGGCTAGAACGTCATTATTGTATTTCTGTTTCAAAATCAAAAGCAAAATAAACGAATTAAGCTGTAGAACAAAGAGATATCATCATATTCATCATACTACTGTTGACTTAGCCGTGCAGCACAGTTGCTGTAAAGGAAAATGTTTCGGAAACCGCAGAATCCTAGTTCCGGGAAGAAAACCAACTTGTCCCAGGTGAGTCATTGAATATTGTTTGTCCTTAAGAGTTACGGTTTTATAAGAGTCCATTGCGACAATAGGTTAATTAAGATTAGCACCAGCATTTCTATTCTTAGACTCGATAATTGTATCAGGATTTACCCTGCACGAAGGAGCTAGGAAAGCTAGAAATAGTCTTGCAAAATGACCCAATGCTTTGTAAAGATGTAGCTCATACCACAAAGGCTGTATTGTTTGTTTGTTTTAGCGGACTCATTGATAACATGGTGTCCGAGTGTGGGTTAGTAAAGTAATTAGTGGCACAAGTTGTTCTTGAGTTTTTATGTAAACAAATGAGTTAGAACAGAAAGAAAGTGAGGATTTCTGTTTGTCTAAACTAAATGGAGGTTAGAATAAACCTGAACTTGATTATTTACGCCTTTTTTTTGTAAATTGGAATGTTCTTTCTTTTTCCTTAGCAAAATTTTAAAGTATCCTTATAAAACAAAAAAGATTAAAAACTATGAAGTTATTGTTTGTTTATTTTTAATTCTGTTCTACATACTTGCATACATAATGTCACACCTTCATTCCCAGAGTGGTGTAAGAGCTACAGAATTACCAACAACTCTAAAAAAACTTGTTGATAATTCTGTTGCCACATTTTGCACAATCAGACTAAGATGTGTATCAGTGTACTTTTAATTCTGTTATAAAGTGCTCAATTTAGAAGTAAATCCAATTCACCCAAGGAAATACAGTTTCTGCTTTTACATATTATTATGTCCCTTCTTTGTTGACTCCTTTAGACTAAGGCATTATGACCTCCAAGAACACATTACAACTTTTAGATGTATTCAGTTTTAGAAAAATAATGATTATTCTAATAAATTGTAATATGTTTGGTATGACTACAAGCATCTATTTAAAGGACTATCACTACATAGTATAAAACAAAGTCACTTGCGCTGTCTGTCCCTATGTATGCTTAAATCTTTAAAACTACGCAACGGATTTTGATGCGGTCTTTTTTTAATAGATAGAGTGATTGAAGAGGAAGGTTTATACGTATAATACTTTAATCCGGAGCGAAGCGAGGGCGGGTCGCTAGTTGTGTATAAAGTACAGTTAGTTTCAGTTGAGATGGGCAAAATCAAACGAAACAGTTTACTAGTATTACTTGATAATCAAATACTTTTAAAGATAAAGTAATGTTTTTTTAATAAGTTAGTTTAACATAAACAGTAAATGTTTTGACTTTGTTACGAACCGACCTGTTTAGAGTTTTGTTGGTGCTGAAAGTGTTAAGTGTAATTTTTTTTTAATACATTTTTTTTTTTAGAGGTTATCAAAAAGTACTAATAATTTGTTATTATCTTTTTTTTACATTTCAATTGACACTAACTTTAACTTATTTGTAAATCATGGTGGCCACAATGATTTACAATTTGTTTTAAATGGTGGATGGTGATGCAAGAAGGGTTACTAGAGTACAAAAATAAATTAATTATTTTATTATAATCCATAAATTTTTGACACTGACTTATTAATTCTCTATTATAATTTTTGTAGGTGCTTTTCGTTTGTTTCTTTGCATATGAATAAAATGAATTCTTTAAAATTCACATATGTGCTGTTACCCTTAATATGCAGGTGATGATTGTGCGTAAAAAGTACAGTCTGTAGCAAACTCTTTTGAAAGAACAATAGTTAAATTCAGTTCTCTTTATACCTCACCTCTTTTGTAATGTTACCTAGATAAAGCCCACAAAACATTACCTTAACTATAATACTAGCGGCCCATTGCAACTTCTTCTGGGGTTGAATGATATTATGTAAGATAATAATTTAAATACTGCTGTAGTTCTGGAGATTACCCTTCACATATAAACAAACTAGCGAACCTGCTCTCTCTCTGTCTCTATATTTTTTTTGTATATCCTTACTAATATTATAAATGTGAAAGCGTGGATGTTTATTACGCTTTCACGCAAAAACTACTTGATGGATCATCATGAAACTTTGTACACATATTCTTGGAGGTACTAGAAGTAACATAGGATACTTTTTATTAAAAAAATAAAAAAAATATTATGGAATAAAGGCTTGTAGTTAGTACTGTTAGGTGATGGGCTTGCAACCTGTCACTAATACACTAGTAAACTTCTTAGCCTGATTGTGCAAAATGTGGTTAAAGAATTCATACAAGTCTTTTTGGGGTTGTTGGTATTTCTATAGCTCTGCCTACCCCACTCTCGGAATGAAGGCGTGATTTTATGTATGTGTATGTAAAAAAAAAATTGTTAAGAAAAAATTTGCAGCGGGCGAAGCCACTGGCGGGTCGCTAGTATTTAATAAATCTTAGAACTTGATTGGATTAATCGTTTTGAAGAAGTAATTGTAGCCATTGTGCCTTTGAAAAAATATGTCAATTCACAATAATTGTCTACTTTACCTGAAAAGAAAAAACTGCATAATTATCATAGATATTTTATAATGAAAAAATATAGTACTATAAAAAACCCAACACAATTAATATACTTGTTCAAACTCCTGAACATGTTTTGGTCTGATATTTATTATTTATTTATTTATTTTAGGAAGACTTACAGACTTAAGAAAGTAAGAAATAATAAGACAACTATAAATTGCTGACAACAAGTCTCCGCATATTACAAATTATAATATCATAATTTAATTGTAATGTTTAATTTTCAGTTCGGCCTCCTAGATATTCCAGACACATTGGATGATGACGATGAACCCATGGACCTTTCTGATGATGATATGGACCTGGAAGCGGAGTTAGCGGCCCTCAGCGGGGGCAGTGCTAGGCAACGACCCCGGAAGCCTGCCGCCATGCCTTCTGCGGACCTTAATGCCATGATCGCCGCAAGCTTGCAGGATGTTCCTTCAGATGAAGATGATTCAGGTAGTATTTAATCTGGCTCATATAACTTACTTTGATGAGGTGGTTAGCCTAGTTAGCAGTGACCCACTTATCAAGCTATAAGGTTTATTAATTTCTCACTAGCTTTTGCGCTTTGCGCTTTTGCTTTTGCTGTAGAAGTGGTTTATTGCTAATCTCTCGGAAACTGTGCAATTTTTCGGAATACAAAAGGGAGCCTATGTGCAATTCCAGACTATAAAACTGTTAGTTTCCTTTTGTTCTTCAGAGCAGAAAATAGGAAGATATGTCATAAACAGGGATCGGATATTCGGATCGATATTTACCTATACTTAAGCGGCGTGAATGGTATGGAGACGGACTCAGCTTTATTTTCGTAATAAAATTCCCGGGATTACTTAACTAAGTAACAACGCAGTTCAAACTCATATTTTTAGAGTTTAAATACGCTTATTTTTTATGTATTTAATGTAATTTTCTATGGGAAAATATTAAATCTAATTTACCTGAGTTTTATACAACTAGGGAAATATCATTATCATTACTTAGTTTATCGGAACTTGCCGTGAGTACTAGTACTTTTAAACTACTAGTACGTTTAAAATTGTTTACTTCCGACGTTTCAAAGACAATATTATCCCCGTGGTCTCAAACCACACCGCTATCTCTACTGCCGCCATTGTCTCACGCATAGCAGGTAAAAAAGGCGGGCGATACAAAGAAAATTTATCACCACGTGTACAATATGCATATACACGGGCTTTATCTTAGAAGTTAAGTGGGGTCTTGATAGTAATTAGTTTTCTAAAGTGCATAGATCACTCGTTGCTGTCCTGTACATGCATTCGGGTGTCATATGCTGACTGAGCTGAATTTACTCTGCTGACTGTGTAGTGTGTGTTTTTTATGTCATCTAGCTGAAATGAATGTTTAGCTATAAGGTAAATTTCATAGTAATCCAATAAATCTGTTACAATCAGACTATTTTTTTACTCCTCAGCTTGTAACGATTGCAAATATAATTTAGTGTTTAAAACGTGTAGTGTTTAAGAGTTTATAATGTTAAACCATTTCCACGGAACTCTTGTTAAATATTTTTTTTTTTAATACATCGATGTACATGTTCTCCTGTATTACAGAACCCTTGAATCTACAATACTATAGAACTTACCAGTTGTATAAAATAATTCACCCTGCGGCTACACTACATACAATGTTCTTGTAAGATCTATATACCAACTTATTTCCTTACAAAAATGGCCAAACATACCCATTAACTAATTATGTTACTAAATTTGTGCCTTCTTATGTAATTTTGTGCGATCCCGGAATCCCGGAGCATATTTATTAAACTGATTAAAATTAAAAAGCCGCCTCCATATTAGCCCAACATTTTCCGAGATTTTGCCAAGTTTAGGTAAATATCGATCCGAATATCCGATCCCTGGTCATAAATAAAGTAAATCATGAAAAGTATGAGAAAAGTTTCATATCACTTTTAACCGTGTACACTTAATTTCGTTGTTTGTGTTATAATAGATAAAAGGAAATGGTTACAATATTGTTGTTAATGTAACATATTATCAATATTAGATATTTTCAAATTGGACTTAATAAATATTACTTCAAATAGCTTTTTAAACAAATATGATCCTAGTAAGTTATATTGTAGAATTTCATTTTGTACCAATATAATCTCAACATATAGTCTATCAAAATGAATCACCCAGGGGATGAAGATGACCCAGACTTACTCAGCGAGCTCCACGAGCTCGCGGTGGAGGACTCCTCGCCGCCCCCCGCGTCGCGGGCTGCGCCCCCCCAGTCACTCAGCACCGACAGCAGCACCATCAGCCTACTGCAGGACCGGATCACCAACTACACTGTGGCTGAGAAGAACGCTAAGGCGAATGGAGAAAGCAGTCGAGCTAGGAGGTTAGTATCTTGCAGTAAGGGATCAGTCCAGCAGGTTAGTGCCTCACCTCAGCTTTCTGTTTTCTGCATTCCTCCAACCAGTGTTCATTTCTTCATGACCCTGCAGAGCGTATGCTGTGGTCACAAACCTCAACTATGAGGAAACGACTACGAAAAAAAAGGATTCGGCCACTTACAGCCTTTAATGACCACCGTCCCAATTCCTAGTTCGCCCACATCCTTGAACGACCACTTCTCTTTTCGTACATTTCTTTGTTCGTCCACTTCTCTTTTCGTACATTTCCTTGTTCGTCCACTTCTCTTTTCGTACATTTCTTTGTTCGTCCACTTCTCTTTTCGTACATTTCCTTGTTCGTCCACTTCTCTTTTCGTACATTTCCTTGTTCGTCCACTTCTCTTTTCGTACATTTCCTTGTTCGTCCACTTCTCTTTTCATTCATTTCCTTGTTCGTCCACTTCTCTTTTCGTACATTTCTTTGTTCGTCCACTTCTCTTTTCGTACATTTCCTTGTTCGTCCACTTCTCTTTTCATTCATTTCCTTGTTCGTCCACTTCTCTTTTCGTACATTTCTTTGTTCGTCCACTTCTCTTTTCGTACATTTCCTTGAAAGCAAAGCGTCGTAGCAGAATATGGAACACTATCATTTTAATTTTTATAAGGCATCGACACTTGTAAAAGTGGTCGTTCAAGCGAAATGAACGTTCAGGGATGTGGTCATTCAAGGCATGTGGCCTTTTTAGTATTATGGTCGTTCGAGCGACATGGACGTTCAGGGATGTGGGCATTCCAGGCACGTGATCGTGCGAGGAAAGTGGCCGTAAGTGACCGAATCCGCTGAAAAGTAATCTACCTAACAATGAAACAAAAGACTGTCGTGGCAATTTATTTTTTATTTTTCTACATAGTCCCCTGCTAATAAAATGAACTTATTACATTTTTCAAATATTGAATTTAAACCATTAAAAAAAAACCTTTCGATTTGTCGTCAATAAAGTCAGTAACCGCAGCCTTCATTTTGTCATCCGTCATAAACCTTCGTCGCCTGAGGTCTTTCTTGAGAACTCTATACAGATAATAGTCACAGGGCGCTAGATCTGGACTATAAAGGGGGTGGTCAATGGTTTCGAAGACATTGTCTTTAATTGCTAGCTTCGTTGTGCGGGCTGCACTGGTGCGTTATCTTGCAAAATCAGAATTCCTTTGCTTAGTTTACCTCGCGGTTTACTTTTATTGTCTCTCTTAGTTGATATAGTAAGTTTGAGTAATAATCAGCATTCATTGTAGTTTTCTTCGGCAAATAATCTATGAGCTAAATCCCTTCTGTGTCCCAAAAGATTGTAGCCATAAGTTTACCTGCCGATGGACAGATCTTGAATTTCCGAGGCGGCTCTCATCCTTAAGTTTCCACTGTAACGACTCTTGCTTACTTTCCGGGTCCCATTGTCGAATCCAAGTCTCATCACATGTTACAATTCTAGAAATTATTTCTTCCTCTTTCCCTCGACTCATGTCCAAAAACTCTTCGCAACATTTGACACGCCTCTCCATGTCAAATGCAGTCAACATTCTGGGGACCCAACGTGCACTAACCTTGGACATGTTCAAATGCTCATGAATTATTTCATTGACTCGCTCTTTACTGACGCCCACATCTCTAGCTATCTCCCACTGCTTCACTCGTCGGTCCTCTGATATATTTTTTATCACCCTGGCTACATTTTTCATCGGTGACGGCTGAAACTAGTCTTCCGTTACGAGGATCATCTTCCAGGCTCTAAAAGACAAATAAACGTGATGCAATAAACAAATGAATGTAAATCCATACCAGCCAGCATTATTTTTGTATATATTTCTGACCAAGGAGATTACTTATCAGCCGCCCCTCGTATGTACATATGTCTGTGTCGAAATTTGGTGGCGTCAGTCAAGAGGAGAATAATTACATATTTATTTCTAGAGAATAGAGAAGGGAAATGAGCACACATGTATATTATTTGCACAATAGGAGAATACTTAAAGGTGTTAATATTTTTTATTCATTTTACTTCACAGATTTGGAAGAGGCCTCAAAACTCTGAACGACCTCCTGAAGCAGGCAAAAGCCGGCAAGAACATTAGCAACGAGGACATCCCTCCCCCCGTGCCGGTGGGACAGCCAGGGGGGGCGCCCGCCCCTCCCGGAGACACCCCCGCCCCTGAAGACCCCCCGAGGCCGCCTTTGAGGCCTGCCCCTTCAATACCGCAAAGTCCAACCAGGTAATCTATACGTAATCATTTTCCTTATTGTAACTATAAAGGCGAAAGAGTTTTTGCTGTCAATTTTCATGCTAATGACCAGAGGGCGGAATTCTCATGGTTAAAATTATATAGCATAGGGATAGAACATAATATTTTATTGAGTATTGACAGTGAGTTCTTCACGTAGGATAAGATCTTTTACGAAATAGAATTGTAATTCAATAGGATGAATAGAATTATCGTTATTATCGTTATCATTATTTTACTTAAGCAAAATAATTTATCAATTTTAACAATGCCCTTTGGTAGCGGTCTTTTAGATTAGTATAGTTTTAAATGTAAATGCAGGTGTAGTTTTCATTATTATTGTATAGTAATATGTCTTAGATTTAGTTTAGTTTCATTTCTTACCATTTATAAAATACATATATTATTAAGAAAACCACAATATTTACAAATTCAATCTTAAAGCTTCATGTATTGTTGGAAATAGTAACTGAATGCGAATTAAAAACGCCATTTACATGTTAAATATGAAAGCAAAACTAAAATAACAAAGTTAGTGATAATTGGACGAGTCGATATTTTTTTTTCTATTTCTATGGCATTTCAATTTTTGCCATGAGAATTCCGCCTTTTGTTAATGAAGCTTGACTAGTTTTCACTAAAGTGGTGGTTTTGGTCCAGTCCCGCGGTCCCCCCCCGCAGCGCCCCCCCGCCCGAGGAGGCGCTCCCCGCGCCGCCCCCGCGCTCGGCGCCGGCCCGCGCGGGCGCGGCGCCGCCGCTGCAAGATCCTGCGAGGCAGGAGGGGTTGAACACCATACTGAGTCAGTATACAATATAAATAGATTAATGTTTGGTCTTGATTAGCAGATACAAAAAAGTACGGTTTCTCTTCCACAGTAAAATAATATTGCTTTTAATGTGTTGTCTTATCGTGTTGTTTACTTGGCAGTAATGGCTGCCGAGATAAAAACATACGCCGCAAGTCAAACGTAATATTGTTTTACAAAAACAACAGCTTGTCCCTGAAACTAATTATTACCGATGTTATGAATACTTAAAGGTCCGTCTAGTTTTTAGGGTTCCGTACCCAAACGGTAAAAACGGAACCCTATTACTTCACTGTCCGTCTGCCTGTGTGGCTGTATCTCATGAACCAGCCGTGATAGCTAGATAGTTATTTTTTTTACAGATGATGTATTTGTGTTGCCGCCATAACAACAAACACTAAAAACAGAATAAAATGAATATTTTAGTGAGGCTCCCATACAACAAGTGATTTTTTGCCGTTACTTTCATAGTAGGTATAGTCTGGCAAACGAAAGATGTCCCAGAGAAAAAGCGGCAATTTTAAGAAAAGTGCGGTTTTTTACACTGACTGTACACTGAATAAACGGAGTTGATACTCCAGCACTGATTTGAAAACATCAGGAAATTAAATAGTATCAACTCCGTTTATTCAGTGTACAGTCAGTGTAAAAAACCGCACTTTTCTTGAAATTGCCGCTCTTTCTCTGGGACAGCTTTCGTTTGCCAGACTTTACGAAACCCTTAATGAGCAAATCCGACTCGTATTTGGCCGATTTTTACATCTCTCACTCGCTGTCATACGCTCTCATGCAAGTTTTGCTCTTTACTAATATTCAATTGGTTGGTTGATTGTAATAATTATATTGAGGAAGCGAATCTAAGCTTGTATCCTACTTTATTTTAGCCCACCTTACTTCCACATCGTAATTATACAGTTAATATTATAATAGCTAATGCGCTAAGCATTTGACGTTTCAGAACGCCAACAGGAGTTCAAATCCGCCGCGCTCTCCGCCAAGCACGCTGGCGACAAGCCTCTCGCCCTCGAATACCTAAAGGTCGTGAAGCAGTTCGACGCGGTGGTGTCGGCGTACCGTGAGGGTCAGGAGATGGAGCTCAGCGAGCTGCCCACCCCGGAGACCATCGCCGCCGGGTTCAAGGGCCAGCAGCGGGGCGAGGAGCTCGCGCAGGGGGCTACCGGTGAGTGATGGTTAGACCATAACCAAACAGCGACTCGTGCCATTTAGGTAGCATTTGACGTTTCTGACAGACTTGTGATGTAACTATGTGTTTCTGTACAAGTCGAGCAATAAAAACCAATTAAAAAAAACCTGTTCAATTATTTAATATATGAACATTGTACTCGTATATATGACATTCGTAATAGACAGTTAATATTTTTTCTAACTTCTTAGAAGTTATCCTACGTCTTCTATTTGAGAAAAGCCACTTGGTGTAAGAAAATGATATTCCGACTTCGACTGACGTGATGGGTACCTAAATAAAGCATTGTTCGGTAATGTTGCAGCGTATTTTTGTTGGTGTTCTCTTTGATTTCAAGTTCTTTATTTTTTAATAAATAATTAATATTTTTTATTGTAAGATATCCTGGATTTTTTGATAATGCTATACCTATCTAGCTTTTGATTACCTTTTTTATGCAGTCTCAGTGATGAAACTGGTTTTTCAACTTATTTTTGGGTATTCATTTGTTATTTTATCATATCGCTTATCACTTGAAAAACGTGTCTCATCCCTAGTGCTACCTAATTGCCACGAGTCACCGATGTTTAACCATAATCCATTTCATGGGGGAACACCTTAAAATTCCGAACATTTTTTTCCGAATGTTCCAACTCAAACTCACAATATTTATTTGACAAAAACACAGTGCAACACAACAATCATCTCATCATCAGCATCAATCATCTTCATGTCTAAGAACCACCGCTAAAAAACCTGGTTTCATTTTAAAAAAAAAACGCATTCAAATCGGTTCACCCCTTTAAGAGCTATGGTGCCACAGACAGACACACACACACACACACACACACACACACACGCACACACGAACACACGAACACACGCACGCACGCATGCACGCACGCACGCGCGCAAGCACGCACGCACGCACGCACGCACGCACGCACTCACGCACGCACGCACGCACGCACGCATGCACGCACGCGCGCACACATACGCACACACACACACATACACACACACACACATACACACACACACACACACACACACACACACACACACATACACAATAATTTAATC